>JAQFYM010003920.1:0-17014 GCA_034694785.1 Agrenia bidenticulata | reverse complement strand
CAATTTTCGATATTTTACTATATTAATATTAATATTCATAATTAAAACAACACATTTACTTGTGTCATGATTAATTTTTAATCACATTTTTGAATTCATCTATGTTTTGGCCATGTTCAAAAATGAAAATTATTATAGTATTGCATACCATAAAAACATACACAATAGAAGTATAAAATAGCGTAATTTGTATCATATAAAACCGATTTGGTGTTAAAAAGCACAAAAATGTTTGTTTGGCAATTTTATTTTTATAAAAATATTTTTTATTCTTGTTTTTATTCATATATTATTTGTACTAGTTGTTGGATGAGTCGGGCGCTAAATCTTTCTTTTTATAACCATTGTAAACGTTACTATTTATTTAATTTCCATTTCTTAGAAGCTTTTCAAATTATGGGTTCATATTTCGTAATCACTGATAAAACTGTCAATCACAACACAAAATTAATTCAAATTGACTTATATTTTGATCAATCTCGACATAAATTATAAAAGAATAAATGTCATAAAATCAATAAATTAGGTGGCAAAATACACAAATAATAGTGCAAAATGCTCATTTTTTTCTGTTGTATTGTTGGCGTGCAAAACTCAAATTAATCACTACTCTGTGTGATTATTAGTCAACATTGTAAGAATTCTATTATATATGTTTGGGTTGATCCCCAACAATAGTAACATTAAAAGTTTTGAAATACGTCATGTATTTTACTAAAAAAAACAATCAAATCATATCATCCATATTCGTAAGCAAAAATACTGCTTTTGTGCAAATAATATCAGGAATTGGTATGAATCGGTAGATGTAAATCAGAGTCCTATACTTTAGTAATAAAAACAGTGTGTATTTTACAAAAAAAATCAATCAAAGAAAAAAGTGTATATTTATCAGCTGCCTTTTTTATTACCACTTTGAATACCAGTTTAATACGGAAGGAAGTTTTTGTTTTTGTTAGTATCTAACACTATCTTTAACACCCTATTATGCCCTGTCTATAAAAACATAAAGTGGTAAATATTACATCAAACATATATGTTTAAACAAAACTTGGTCTTGCTGCTTTTAAACATTTTTAATTAGCCATTTTTTGTAATTTAAGTACATAAATTGTTTTTTAACGGGCATTTTATCTGCTAAAAAAGACTTGCCTTTTTTATTTTAGGATGTATTATAGTTTTTTTTTATTGAATAACTATATAAACAATATTTGGTAAAAAATTTACTTTGTTATGTCCTATATCTACTATTACAAATGACGCTATAGCAAAAGAGCAAATAATTGCCATATTTGCGCGCAAACTATTTATTTTATCAAAGATTATACAAGTTATATTGCATTTTAATGCTTAACAAAAAAAATAGTCAAAATTTCAGTTGTTAGTCGTTAAAACTTACCCTTTTTAATATCATTAAAATGTTCTGTAAAATAATGAACAAGAAAAAGAATAATTAAAGTTTTTTGCCGGTCTTATACAAAACATTGTATTAACAGGATTTTTTTCGTCTTCTTGTTTTTTCTTGTGCTTTTTTTGTATGTTGTTTACTTTTATAACGAGCTTTACCTATTTTTTTGTGTTATAAGTAATTTCCGATGTGAAATATTCTCATACCATTTTTTAGGTGGTTTGTCTGTGGATGCTTACATAACAAATAAATGTTTGTATAGCTCACGTCTTTGATTATATTTCTATACATGCGTAAACTATGCGTAGAATGCAGTGAACAATTTTTTGTTACGTTTTAAGCAATTTTTGTATGCTACTAGTAACTTACAGACGTAAATCTGCCTTGTTTCGGATTTTTTCTTTAATCCGGCATATTTTTAATAATACAACCAAAAAAAAAGTTGGTTTTCTTTTTATTGACATATTACATTTAATTCCAAATCAAAATACAAAAATTCGTTTTTGACGGATTATGCTATGCATGGACTTTAAAGTTTTTTTAACTCTCTTTGTATTCGAAAAACTGCGTTGAAACAACCTTATTGTATGACTGGGCTTATATACCGCGTTTTATCTAATTTGTGGCATTCAAAATTTTTTTTGGAGTTTTTATTGTTCATGGGTAAAGGCGAGCTATTACCTTAATACTGTTTTGCTAGTTTTTTTATTCAAATAAATGGTCTGTTTTTTCCGGCTAAAAAATGCACAACCACATAAGAAAAAAAACAGTGAAAGTACTACTGTGGTTTTGTGTTTTACACTACAAAGCAGCGTTACACTATTAGATTATTTATTTTATTTTGCAATATTTTTTATTAGCTAAAAATACGGTAGGGGTAGAAATGTAAAAAAACTTTTTGAAAAATGTAATATTTTTTCATTTAATACTGAAACAATGTCAAAACCAGCTTAAAGTAATACAGCATGACAACTATAAGGCAAATGCAGGACGCCGTTATATACGTATGCCGCAGTAATTTTCATTTTATATTTTACTTATAGAAATTTTAAATTAAAAAAAAAGACCATGTGAGTCTTACGTATTCTTCATCTGTATTACAAAAAACATACTTTTATGTTGCGAGTGTAAAAAAAACGGTCGTTAGCTTTTGGACAAGTTAAAGTTAGTAAAAACTTACCTTTTATTTTTTACACCACAGGAACCCTTTTTTATGTTTGTTGTGCTCGCTAAGCACTTTCTAATATAGAGTATTGCCAGTTCGCGCGTAGTTCCGCTGTGCTTTTCGATGATTTTTTAGAACAAATTTGTCGCTTCCTGAAAAAAAATATAATGAGTAAAAAGCAGTAAAAAACTACTTTTTTGCACTTGCAGCTAGCGTTTATATAAAAATCTAATTTTATTAGACAATTTTTCCGTAAGGCTTTTTTACACTTTTTTAACCACGCTTTATACAATGTTATTAACGACTTCTAATAAAATTCCGGCACATTAAGCCATCTTATATATTTAGAAGTACCATTTAAAAACACTTGTAGGTAAAAATAGGTAAAGGCAAGTTTAAGCCTTACTGATAAAGACTACCTTACCAATACCGGATACAGCCATTTTTTTGTTGTAAAAGTATGTAATACGATTCGCAAAGACACTTTTTATGTTCTAACCTTGTTACACATCCAAAAAAAACTTTTTTTAGTATTTTTAAATGCAAGAGGGGTAAGCAGTGGTTTTTATAAAAATTTAAGGGTACGCGTGCCAAAAAGTTTAGGGACTCCCGTATTTCAGACATTGTGCAAAAAATATAAGGCAAAAAACACACCTTCTTTTTATACCCATAACTCATGATAATACCTAACATCTGTTTGTACCACAATTGGCAATATTGACAGTTTCTACTGTAATTGGCGATAAAAGAGACAAAGATTTGCATAAAAGCATATACTTCCACGTTATTTTTTACTTTTGGATCTTTTAATTTAAGTATATGTAAACAATGCAACATATATCTTTACCTTGTGGCGATCATTTTTCCTGAATCAATCCGTCCGGACAGCACTGTCAGGATCAATTTGTCAGGATCAATTTGTTCGGATAAAACGCCCGGATCACTTGGTCCGGATCATCCATTCAAATCATGCAAGTTGGAGCCCCAAACTGTGTTACTTAGCAATGTCCCGGGGTAGTTTTACTGAAGTAAATTCTTTGTCGATTAAAAAAATTTCCCGATAACAAAAAATTTTATCGATTAAAAAAATTTGCCGTTTCGTAAATTTACCGAGTAAAAATTTTCTTGATTTTAAAATTAACCCTATTAAAAAAGTTTTTCCAGAACAAAAAAATTTTCCCGAGTAAAAAATTTTCCCAAGAAAAAAGTTTCCCAAGTAAAAAATTTTCCAGATGAAAAATCTGCCCGTTAAAAATATTACAGATAAATATTTTTCCGATCAATAAATGTCGCGAGCTGTGCCGGCTACCCATTCTGAACGGGAACCATGGGGCAAAAATGGTCATAATTAGTTTTAAAATATGATTTAGAAATTAAAAAAGGTTTAATATACATACTTTTTATGGTATAAAGCAGTGTTTATTACTTAAGTGTTTAAAGCAAAAATATTTTTGAGGCTAAAGCAATGATAAATTAGTAAATTATGACTTATTTGAAAAAAGAATTTCTGCATATTACATCATAGTATTGTTGTTGTATTTACATATGTCAAGTTTTTTTGTATCTAATTTCTTGTAGCCATAGTCAGTGACCTTAGGATATATATTGTTTCTTATATTGTTAATATCATCGCTGACAATAATATATAAAAAAATTTACAATAGATAGTTGTATTTATAAACATTTTTTAGAAAATTATATCTTTTTTTCTGCAATGTAAAAACAAAAATGCATATTGGCCTGCAGTTGCAAAGAGATAAGACCTTTATAAAATTCCCGATTCATTTTACCTTAAGACAATCTAAGTAATTTGTACGTAAAAATGTTTAAAAACGATTTACATGATATAAAACGCGGTAATGTATGTTATACTATGTATTCAATTTTTTTTAGTTTGAGTATTTATAAAAAAGTTACAACTACGCCTCCTCCGCCCGCCCACCCGTAGATTGTAAAATGATGTTTTTAAAGTCAAGGAAAAACATATAAAAGCTATTTTGTTTTCTGCCAATGCAGTATAAATAAGCTTCAAAGTTGTTTGCTTACATCAAATATTATAATATATTATATGTGGTCTTAATAATTAATTAAAAATATATATTAGAAAATTTGTATTTTTTGTAAAAAAAAAATTAAACATATAAAATCGTTATAATTTAAATAAAGGTACGATATTAGACTCATATAAAACAAAAGCTGAATGGAGAAAAATATCCAATAAGCAATATAAGGGGAAATAACAAAAAATACTATAATTAACAACGCAGAAAATACACGGCCTTGGCATTTCAAGTATCGCATACCAATGAAATAGTATATAAATGAGCGTACTTTAGTTACAATGATAATGGCAAAAAAACTTAGATACAAAGGTTTAATTTGCTTCCAAAGAAAAAAGTTTTAACTAGTGTAAGGCTGTATAATTATTATTTGTTTTAGTTTTTTTTTACATAAAAAGTTCTCTTATTGAATCAGTAGATCAACAAACTATTTTAATTTTAGGAATATTATTGTTAAAACGTTATCATCATCATCAAAGTTAGATCTTCTATTACTCATCACAATTTTAAAACACCTTAATAGACGTTCACAGTCATCGTTGTAGGATTTATGTATTTACAATCATCATAAAAGCTTTAGACACTTTTAAAACTAGACTGCTAGCATCTTTCTATTCATTGGTTAAACTTAATATGTGTAGTTTACACTTTTGTCTGTAACTTGCTTTTGCTCTAGACGTTTGACAAATAAATCTGCGATTTTTGTTTTTCGGTGCCATGCTTTTTTTTTACTCTCCACCTATGTTTTTTTTATTCCTGATTTGAAAGGCTAAGTTTTACACCTGGAAACTTTAAAGACAAAAGAGTTGCTATTGAATGTTGCTTTCATATCACTTCATCAAGCAATTCATAATCTAATTAAATACATTGATCTTCCGTCTGTAACCTAAATGGTAATGACTTAAAATCATCATATATATTTTTCAAAATTACAATTTTTGTTTCTTTATGATGTAAAAAGTAAATAAACAACATCCAAAGATCATCTACACAAAAATACTTATTTATACATAATTAGCTATATGTTAAAGCAAAATTAGATCATTTTTTGTTGCATTTGCTGTCTTTGCTGCAAGTCTGCAACTTTCTCGTAATTTCTATGCACACTTCAGTGCTCTGTATTTTTTTAAAAGTGCACTTACCATATCAAACATACTACAATATACCAAAATTCGGCAAATACATTTTAACCGTATATTATATTTGTGGCTTTAACACCCTTTTATGTTAGTCGATACTTTGGAGCTAAAAACTTGTTGACGCTGCAATATGTATACACCACATACAATATACTTATTATATCTTTTTTATATTTTCATATTGCGTTTTAGCAAATTCAAGAAAAGAATCTGCGGTATAACAAGTGTCATCTTTACAGGTTTGTAATGTGTGTAAATACATAATAATTAGTAGAAGAATATTGACAATAATACATGTAAAACTTGTTGAGTTGCGAGTCCAACATCAAATGATGAATTGAGTTTTTCTGCAAGTTGGTTTTAATTTCTAAAGCCAATTCACGCCTATAAACACACATATTACAGCTAAAAAACCTTCAGCAATGCTTTAGAATTTATTGTAGGTTTTAGTTGACTTTTATCATAAAGGAAAAGTAGTGGAACTATCAACGATCAAATCCAATAAGCTAAAAATATTAGTCACTGTAGAGAAATGCATTATAAACTGCAAGTTTGCGTAAATATTGTCTATCTTTAATGCTTCTTATAGTATTAACTAATTCTTCAAATGTTGTCTCTTAATGTGAGACATCAGATTAGTATATCCGGCTGTTTCTGTATCAACCTTGCGTTAAATTCCACAAAGAAATGTATGCATATAATATTCAGAGGTTTTTAATAAACGTGCGACAAGCTCTTGATTGTAAATCATATTTTGTGAGAGTAAGGGGATAAAACAATATTTTTAAATTTTGAAAAAGTTTTAATAATATATTGGAACAATATATTGTCAAAATATTTTGACAATAATATATTTGAAAGGGTCTCTGGCCAAAGTGAACTTTTTAGCATCGGTCCCCGGCACAGCACGCGACAATAAAAATACCGATTAATGCAATTTAGATAGAAAAAAAAATCCGGTGTAAAAAGCTTCAACCAAAAAAATTTTCGAGTATTAATTTTTAGGAAAAAAAATTCCAGATAAATTCTTTTTATGGGAAAAAAATATATTAGTAAAACTATCAATAAAAATTTTTAATAAAATAAAAACTCTTACAAATATAGAAAAAAAACTAAAAAAAATATTTTAATGTAAGTATAGTAGAAAAATTTATTTTCGGTCAATTTTTTAAACAAAAAATTTTTGTTTTTAAAAAATCTTTAAATTTTTAATCTATCGAATTTTTTTTTGGGTTTATTAAATATTAAATTTTTATATTACAAAATTTTTTTAATAGATAATTTTAAATAATATATATTTTTTATTTTTTTCTTTGAAAATTTTAAAATCTATATTTTTTCTTCGAAACGGTATTTAATCAATATTTTTTTTTTAAAATTAAGTGCTCTTACTCGCAAAATTTTAAATGGAAGTTTTTTTAGCATAAATTTTTTTGACTCGGACAAATTTTTATTTATAAAAGATGCCTTGGACGATGTGAGCCAAACATGGTGTAAGCCTGCATAAAAAATGATCAAAACGTGAAATAACACATTGTATTGGACGGTGATCGTGATGGAGTGATCTGGGCAGAGTGATACGACGGTTAATCGCAACGTAATTATCCGGACAGGTGCGCTCGAGGCTGCAAATTGGCAATTTCAGCATCACCTGGACAAAGAAGGTTTAAATTATAAAAATGCGGAACATTCCAAACAGGAAAAACAAATACCGTATTTCCTTGATTATAAGCAAAGGGTTCGTTGATTAATTTTTAATATCAAGACAAAAGAGAATTGTTTGCCACCCCCTAAATGAGATCCAAATAATAAGTTTACTGTAAAAGTACACCAAATCTGTCATGTTCGCGATACAAAACTGCTTTAAAGCACTAAATGATCTTAAACATAAAACACTGGCGTCTTGCAAGCCTCGAAGTTGGCGTAACTATGTCCTTCCGACCACTCTTTAAAACTTTAATTAATTAATGTTTAATAGATATTAGAACGAACGAAGAAAAGGCTAGCGGTATCTAGAAATCGTAATGTTTTCATAAATACACTACAATAAAACAAATTATAACAGCAAAGATTGTGTTTTTTTTTTGTTATAGAAATTATTATTCAATTATATTTTACGAAACTTTGTCTTTTATGAATTCTAAATTTTTTATTATTATAACAAAGGGAAAAATTCCGTTTTACATGTAGATTTAAGTTTTTTTTAAATAAACATTCTTCGTAATATTTTTTTATAATTGCTTACTTGTGAGACTTTTTAATCAGATTTATTCTTTTTTTTTTGCAGTGTTTATATGTTAGAGGGCTTGCAGTGTTGTATTCTCGTCGAAACACTTTAAAAAAATATTAACAAACGATCTCTTTATTTATTTATATTTTCTTTATATAGATATTTACATATCTATTGTGATGCAATATCAACAGATAATACTAATCTGTTAGTGAAATGCATCAAATCTACAGGTTAATACACCATCACTCATCTCTACATTCCCAGCTTTTAAATTTTTTGGCTTTGTTGCTTTTTCAATATTTTTATATATACATCTTTAACTCGATATCAGTTTTGTTCACTTCGACTTTTTATGTTGTTTTTATTTTCGTATATCTGATTATATTTTGTGCTTCCGTAAATGATTTATTTATATCCTGCTAGTCCTTATCCTCATAATATTTAATGCATCTTTTTTTCTCTTTTTTATATATACAATACTTGAAATCTCTTAGTCATTTTTAGTATATTTCTTTTATACTTTCTATATCTTAAAACACTTTTTTTCAGCCATCTTTTAATCATAAGTTTACTTTTTCTTTTTCCTTGATTTTTTTTGGTCTTTGGTCTTTGCTCTTTTCATCGGTCTTTAAACAATACAATGCAATTTTTTCTCTTTATTGCTTCTTAATTTGGTTTGTTTTTCTTTTCCATTGTCGTCTTCTACTATATAAGTTTGTGTATCTATTCATCTCCTTTTTTATGTTTTTTATTGTTTGTTTGTTAGTTTTTACCTCACTATTTTTAGATTTCTTGCTTACCTCTTTTTTTTATATATTTTATCAGCTGCCTTTTTTGTCACTTCTAGTATTATATCATCGTTCTTTCCACTATACTTTTCTATTTATTAACATAAGTGTTTTACATGCGCAATCTTTTGTAATTCTAGCCTAAACTGCATCTCTAGCAGTTTAAACTGTTAGCTCTTTCTAAACAGCTGTTTTGTTTGGTTCTGCCACCCTTTTAGGAATTATGCGTTCTATCTGATTTTGCAAATGGACTGCCTCGACGACACTACTCTCTGGTTTGTACAAAAACGGCATTCCGCTGCCATATATATTCTACAGATACACAACGTGAGCAGCCACACGAAGTATTAAACTTATGACTTCTTATGTCTGCCACTTGATTCAGGCGTCAGGCAGGGCAGATTTACCTTTTAGGAGGCACTAGGTGCACTTTTTTTGAGGGCCCGTTTTTATATTAACTACGGTATTTTGTAAATCTCAGTCGCAAAATCCAGTTTTTGATTTTTACTATCTGCTTTAATCAGCATTTGTTGTAGCTATTTCTAATCGGCAAAAATTATATATATTTATTTTGGCGTATATTCATTATAATTTTTAAAAGTAAAAATGTAAAATAGTTTAGACGTATGAATAGAATGCGTATAATAAAATTGGCAAGTTCACATGTAAAAAATATAGTTGACAAGTATTTTGACAAAATAAAAAAAGTAATATTTATAAATGAGTAATTTAATTTACATTGGTTTTAGATACGTATGCAAAACAAGGTTCTAACATATGTGCGCTAAGAATTGATTCTTTGTGTTTTTGTAATAATACTACAAATTAGCAATACAATAATTATATAAAACTTGTTGTTAATCAGCACACGACGTACACATTACAGTTTTAATACGCCAAGTATACGTAAAATACTAGAAAAATACAATTATAACATATTTTTAGTTATAAACTACAGTCAAAAAAGAAAAGACAATCTTAGATGGACTTGCAAAAAACACGTGTTTATGGGCTTTTTTATATCTGGCTTCCTTGTATGTTAATTGTAATTTTTTCTACGCTCATATTTTATATCATTTAAGCCGTATTTTTTGTAACCAAAAAAGCAAACAACTTAGGGTGAATCTGTTTGACTGTTTTTTTTTTAAAACAGTTTATGCATATAAACAGTTTTTACACAAAAACAAATCTGAAAACAACTTTTTGTTGCAAAAATATTAAAAACAGTTTTTTTAAAACATACTTGAAAATAAAAAAGTCAAAAAAGTCAAATTAGGTTTAATATACCTGGTATTAACAAAATTATAACATGCAAACTACCTTTTATGGCATTAAAAAGTTTTAAGACAATTTATCTTACTGTGCATATTTATAGCCTTTTTTTTCACTTTTTATAAACATAAGTAATAAACATGACGGGGTATGTTTTTATTACCCTGGAAGTTAGGGCACAAATAAAAAAACATGTGTATATGCAAAAACAGTTTTTGAATAAAAAAACAGTTTCTAAATAAAAAAAACAGTTTCTGAATAAAAAAACAGTTTTTTGTTCACACAGATACGTTTACTAAAAACTGTTTACCTTGCAAAAAACAGTTTATGGTACAAAAACACAGTTTGTTTTTTAAACAGATTCACCATTAGTTTTTTGTATTTTTTATATAGCTTTGAATTGCAATAAAGCACATATTGGTTTCAAGAAGTCTAATGATCCCTGCTTGCTCTAATACAGTATATTTGTCTGCCATAAATTAAAGATATAAGCATAGGTAATCGCAATAGTCTTTCTTTTTGCAATAACTTATATCAAACGCTTTTTTGCAGGTTAAGCAAATAGTAAACATTGGCTTGCGGTTTTAATTCTTTTGAAATCTATTTGGATATTTTCAACATAGTAGTATAACTATCAGTAATAACAAATACTAAAGCAAAACTTGGATGCTGTAAAAACTCTATATTTAGTAGTATAAAAATAGTATATTTTTTAACCTAGCAAACTACTTAAACTACGCTCATTACAAAATCTCACCTATTATCTAAAACATTGTTGCGTTTTAAGCATTGAATATTATAAAAAAAAGGGTCAATTGAAATTCTATGCCTGTCATTATGCTTTTTTTTTCGCTGCTTTTATAATTCGCATAAACATAAGTTACTATACGGTGTTTTTTTTTACAAAAAATAATTCATATTAAATTGACTTGAGGGCCCTCTTAGCCTTAGCCCCTGGTTCGCATGCCTCCAGTGCGCTTTTAATTTTGCCCCTGGCACCAGAACAACCAAAAAAACTATGGATACCGGGCATGATTTATTGTAAAAAACCACTATGATGGTCATTGTAGCTAGGGTTTGGAATTTTACGAAAAAATAACGAATAACGAATATCGAAAAATTATCAACTTAAATATTCGAATATTCGAATATATATAAATACAAAGAAAATTTTTATATAAATACGAAAAAAATCATTTTCAATAGATTATATATTTTTTATATATTTTTTTAGTGTATAAATCGTCTGTCTTTTAAATAACGACGTTGCAAGCAACCAAAAGTTTGTTGACGCATACTTTTGTAATTATCTAATGCAAACTGCAATAGTCAAGACTTTTTGAGAGGGTTTACAGCTCATTTAGATCATAAAAACTGTAATCTATAAAAATTCTAAATTTTAAAATCTTACTTATACGCAGTTTTGCTATTTACCATTTATTAAATGTTATGATATAAAGTAGCTCTCTTCAATTTTCACCGAATAAATTCAGGCTAAAAAAAATTTGCGAGAAGGGTTAGTACAAAAAACCCACCATTTGTTTCCCTGGATACGCGTCGTATCATAAATACATGTTTTTACACTATTATTTGTATATTTTTGATGATGAACAAAAATTTGAAGGTAATAAATAATTTGGATATATTTCTTTTGTATATCTACCTATCAACTGAAAAAACAAAAAAAAATTTGAAAAATACACTTCGGATTTTTTTTGCAAAGATTTCGAATATTCGAATACCCCAAAAAGGTACGAATATTTCGATTATTCGAATAGGCGAATTCCGAACCCGGATTGTAGCCATATATAGTATGTACCCTTATATGTCCACTTTTTAAAAATACATTACAGTCGCGTGTTATTTGTCAAAAAATTTAGTCTATATTTCATAATATGTATTTAAGACGATACATACTTGTAATGTATGGGTGGACATTTTCATCTACCTACATGCAAATAAAAATGCATTTCTAACACCATAATAGTTTATGTTAAAATTTCGTTTTCTCACAGAGGTTTTGCTGTCAACAATTGTATATATTGTAAAAAAATCAATCCAAATACAATTTTTAATCAGTAAACTACTTGATGATAAAATAGTATTTTTTAACCGCTTATGACATTTTTGGTTATGCTAGCATACATGCCAATCCTTTGCGTTTCATTTTAGAATTTGAAAAATGTTTTTTTTAATATTTAAATGATGCCTGCCTATTGATCCACATAGTTTTTGTTTTGTTATGTTTTTTTGTCAGAAATACAAAATACCTTGCGTTCACATGAATTTAGGATGAGCAATATAATAACGTTTTGATTGGATTAAAATATGAACCAATCATGAACAAAGGCTTGTCGTATAATAGCCATATATTGTATGGCCATAATGGCACGTGGTAGTTTTTTCTCGGAACCCCGGGAGGCACCTGCCCAAGTGTAATATTGGTCATCGTGTAGATCAAGTGTGCAGCAAAAAAACAACTTGTAGTAAACGTAGGGTTCCCGTCGATGAACTTCAAAGAAATATGTTTAAAAAATAATTGTAGTGTCGAATTTTTTTATTATGGATATTTGCATATCTATTGTAATACAATACCATAAACAACTCCAAGTCGTTATAGAAATGTTACAAATCTACAGTCATAAACTCTACGTAAAGATCGTAAAAATTGTAGGATAAGGTACAAATAATTATGTTGTTTGCGAGAAAATACGATATTACTTAAAATAACTACAAAAATGCAAAAAAGGCCAAACATAATATACAAAGTACAACTAAAAGGTGCTTTTACCCCATCCATCAAACCTTATGGCGGAAATATGCATAATAAAGCGGTGTAAACAACAAATTTGATTACGAGCCTCGAAATGCAAATACAAGGTAGACCTAATACATTATGGCTCGTCCTACTTTGTACCGTAAGTGCATTTCTTAGTAAACGCATTAAAAAAGCCATCTATGTTTCACGTAGCACACAGTCATATAATTCATTTTTTTATACGGTAATAAAATAATTCTATAAATAATGAAAACAGAAAAAAAAGTTAAGAAAAAAATACGCAAATTAACAAAGATAGGCAATAATGCCGACAACAGTTTTACATACATATTGTCATTAGCAAAAAAACATGTTTGGTAAGGGATTTGAATTATAGATCTGCACTGGACATGAAAGAACCGAAACCGGACGGCGGTCCGGCCCGGTCCACACGGATTTTTGGTGTCTAGTGACAGATTTAACATTTATTTGTTGCTTTCGCATGTTGTTCGGTCCGGTTCTTGTTGCCGGTCTGGTCCGATTTTTTTTTTTACTTTTCACAAATTTTCCAGTCCGGTCCGGTCTGATGCTGACCTCTAATTTAAATAATATCCGCAGTGATAAATTTTGCGCTGAGTAACTATTTTGCGCCAATCCCTATTACAAGAGAAAATACGAAACTATTCGAGTACGAAAAATACAGACATACGACAGTTATTACGCTTGTTATATACCTTTTTATCTTTCGGAGAGGCTTTACTTATTTTGTTTTAAAACCTTAATCTTTACCCTGCCCCCTACTTCGAACTACGCTGAACTAATATGCCAAAATTCACTTTTAACGTTAATATGCGTTTATATTTTTCCTGTTTTTTTTGGTTTAAAGTTTTTTTTTGTTTTTTTTTGCATGAATTTTGGAGTATTGCAGTAAATTTATTCTGTGTGCAAGTTGTTGATTTTGTGTTTAGTTGTACATTTTTGCTAGTTAAATGCGGTTTGGCGCAAAGTGCACCTGCCTGTTTTATGGGGGCAATCTAAATATAGGAGGAAGAGCTAAACTGCCGTTTTGCACAAAGTAACATAGTATTTTTTTTATCAAATAGGTCTTTTAAAAAAAACTCTACATATGTAACTCGTTATAGCAGGCAACAACGATAAGGTGTTGAAATAATTTAGTTTAAGACCCTGTATCAGTATCGTACCCAAGAAGGCAGGGTGCGGGGCAACCCTTTCATAAAAAAAGGTTGCGTATAAATTTAAGGGGTCCTATTTTGCGCCGAGATTTTGTTTTGTAAACAATTCTAAAATAAAAAAAGTTATAAAAAAAGATTTTGCGCCTATAAATCGTGTTTTTACATCCTGTTTTTTTTGAAAACACTGGTTAGACTTGGTCGTAAAAAATTCATAAAGTACGCCAATGCTCTGTATAAAACTTTAATTTGTTTCGGTATGTTACTAATATGAAAGTAAATTTTTATCAATCAAAGGTTTATCAATGTATATTAAAAAAAAAAAACTTAGTTAACTGTGTACATGTAATTCAGCAATACACGCAAATTTTTTGTTAATAGAAAATAACAGCATAGCATAGTTGTATTTATTTTGTTTCAAGTTTATGTATATGTATTTTGGTGTTTTATGGCCAAAATATTACTATTTGTTTACTTTTTCTTTCTTTAATTTTTTTGTGGCTTTTTTTTTACTCGTTTTAAAAGCTCGAATTTGCTTTGAAGACCATTTTGTGTTTATTTGCGTTGAGTTGCTAAAGACTGCTGTAGGTTAATCCTTTGTAATGGCAGAATAAGAAAGAGATCAAAAAACCCATCAACGTTTTTAACTTTTTTATCGTAAAAAACAACTTGAAAATATATAAGTTTTGAAACGTTGTTTACGGACTATATTCCATCGAATTTTTATATAATTAAATTGTATATTTATATAAAGTTTCGTGATTTTTAAGTTTCCTTTTTTATACCACTATTATTAACGACTTTACATTTTTAATAAACATTGTAAAATACATGTAAATCTGTTGCTTCTATACCTGCTTGCGATTTTTCCGGGCTCGAAATGGCGCTGTTTTGCTGCAGGCAAAGATAAAAATAAAAAAAAAGCACATTTCGCAAAAAAAAAATATTGTTATGTATTTCGTAAAGACACAAATATCTTTCATTTTAGCATATATATCAATAAGTGAGTGTTCATGTTTTCTCACTATTGTATATATTCCCTATAGTAATATTTTAAAGATTCCATTTTTTCAAATGTATATCTAAAAATGCACATTGATAAATCACTATTGTAAAAATCGATATAAAAAAATATAGTATTTGGTTTTTGTAGAAAAACTTAAGTACAAAAACGGTATTCTATTTTGCGTAAAAACTATAAAGGCGTTAGAACCTTTTTTTCTGGACAAAAGGATATACCAAGAAAAAAGCAATAAAAATACAAAACTAAAAAGATTAATCTTTTGAAATTTTTTTTTGTGTATTTTTGAATTTTGTATGTTTACGAAAATGTGAAAAAATGTATTTATATCAAAATAAAAGATAAAAAATAAAAATAAGTTTATTCTACAAAAAGCACTTAAAAATCGGTTAATCAAATATGTTTTTATCATCACGGTTATAAAATGTTCATAGGTTACTGTTACATTCAAAACACAGCTTGAGCCTGTTTTGGCACCTAAGAAAAGAACCGCCCTTAAAATCAATGACAGTTAGCCAGTGGCTAAAATACAACCTGTAAAGATTAATCAAGACGCAGTGTCTCTACTAGGCGGATCAAATAAAAAAACAAGTGTGGCTTGTCTGTGACAACTACAGGTGAAAGATACGAGATCAAAAATGAGATTGCGTACTATAGCTGATACCACAGCTAATAAAACACAAAGATTTCTAAAGATATTTTCTTTTAAATGCATTTTACTAAAAGGAACTAAGATCTCATTGGTTCATCCAAAAGTTACTAAAAAATTGTTTAAAAAATATATTGAAAATAGTTTTTTGTATATATTATTGTTTAGATCGAATTTTGCAATTTTTAGAAAATATTTTAAACGTCAATTCTCTACAAAAAAAACATTTGAAAACTAAAAATTTATGTAAGCGTTTCAAACTAAAATCTATATTTACTGGGATTTTTGTGCTGATTCTAAAACAATATAAATCAAAAAAAGGTTATTTGTCATATTTTTTCTGTACATTGATGAAAGAAACATAGCCAAAAAAAAGATGTTAGCTGTAGAAACGGTAAAATCAATATATTGTAAATACAATAAGTACTGCTTATGTGCTAAAAATTTCCAATAAAAAGCCTGCTGATTTTGTAGTTCAGTATGTTTATTTTTAAGTTTTACGCTAAGGTAAACTACAAGTATGACGCATATAAACACATAGATATATGAAAATTTGCAATTATGAAAATCACAAGTAACAAAGAAACGATGATAACAATGATATAAGAATCTATAAAGACAACGGGTCAGACAGGAATAAAAACACCCTATGACATGAGCGCACAAGATTTTGCTAGATTCCTGTTTTACATAAATTCCTCGCATTTTTATTTAGTACGCAACTCTAGCGCAGATAGAAAAAATGCTTTATTAGGCATATTTCATTAGATTCTTTGTGTTGATACAGATAAATTCAAATAATTGACACATAGAAAATTACGGCTGTTTATAAAAAAAGATACAGCATGCAACAAACCCTTTTTTTAATCACAATAATAGACAATGTTATCTTATATACTTAGACTGTTTTACTTATTATAATTTTATAACAATATAAAAATTATATAAAACTAATGAACATCAGTATTCAAAAAAAGTAAATTACGTAAATGAAGTTTTCAAAAAAGACGCCGTTTAGCAAAAATATGCCTATGCAAACTTTGCTAAAACAAAACGTACTCGTATTTGCATGTTGAGTTATAAATACACGTGTTTTATTTTGGGCCTGAGAGTTACAAAATCAATTAAATATATATAAAGCCTACCAAGCTCTATTGTTTGAATTTTTAAAATAGTAAATATTACAGCGTACAATCGCCATGCAATGTTTTTAAACCCACGCGTTGTGTCTTAGTAAAAAACATCTTGAAATTTACGTTAAATATTTACACAGCTTAAACTTATAACAGGTAAAAATACACATATTTTTGATTATACTATTTAAAACACAT
>JAQFYM010003919.1:0-17017 GCA_034694785.1 Agrenia bidenticulata | reverse complement strand
TGATAGATGGGATGGCAAAAATGTACTTGGTATAAAAATACAGTATATAAAAGACAAATGCAAGATTAGACGCTAATACAGATGCTTTTACTGCAACAAGTCTGTACACCTGCCTTGAAATCGTTGCTATAAGTAGAGAAATGAATAAAATGGCAACGACAACAAAAAAATTGCAGGGTTAGGTTACCCTTCCTAAAATACAAACATCATATGATTTAATATTTTTTCAGTGTCTATTAATAAACAAGTATTTACCTAAAGCAACACCGATTGTGAACAATCCAACATTTGAAACTGCTGTTGTAAAACATTAAGAGACAGAGAAAGAATTATGACAAATGCGGGGTTAAACATCAGCTTGTTTAGAAACAAAATACAAACATGTTTTCTAATGATTTTTTATATCATTCAAATATTTCCTTTGCAGATGGAATTAACAAAACTGAAAAATAAATCTGTAAATTATTATCAATATACACATCGTAAGTAAAAACCGGCCATATTTTTATTTGTGGAAGGCTTGTACGTCAGTGTAAGATAGCTATTAGATTATCGAGACATAATATGCCCTCATTGAACGATGTATGTTGAATGTAATCGAGCAAATGTAGGATTATTGCTTAAAAATATTTTTGAAACAAGATGAGAGTAACAAAAAAACAATAAATACTAATTTAATTTTATATATATATATATATTTTTACATTATAACCGTAAAGTTCCGAAAGTAAGAACAGGGTTTTTGTAAAAAAAATTACGTCAGAACCTTTCAAAATAAAAAATTAATTATTTTTTCATGTCAATTTTTTTGAGTTTGGACCTTATTATCAAAACTTTACAGTACTTATATTTATTCTTATTTTACTTCTTTCTTTTTTCTCCATTTTTGACAATTATTGCTATTTTGTATTGCGACAAAAAAAATAACCTTCCATTACTATGTCATACCATATTTGCAATCCCTGGGAATACACAATTTTATTTTTATAATTTTAAAATGAAATTCCCAAATATAAGAAACAGTTGCGTTTATAGATAATACTAAACGCATGAAAAAATCCAAATGCCCTTTTTTCATACATTTTCCCTTTTAATTTAGACTTGAAATTCCAAACAAAAATTTTTAGAAACACGCCCCAAATTAGAATCGATAGATGTCCATCAGTATAAAATTTTTGAATGGAACGCGCAACTAACAACACTTTTTTGGTAAAAAAATGTTAGGCTTCATATATTTGTACAGTTTTTGAAACATACACACTTCACTATATTAATTTAAAATACGACTTTGGAAGCATTTTTTTACATTTTATATTTATTTTAATTATGAAGAATTGTCAGCAATTCTTTGTTTGGAACTGATAAAAACAAACCCAAGCTTAGGATTTTTCTAAGATGAATTTTTGAATCAAAATATTTTATGTCTATCAAAAAGCTTTATATGTACCGCAATGTGCTAGTAAAATTGTTTATTTACAATCCTTATTTATTTAGTCAATGTATTGGCCAGTGTCGTAGCCAGAAGCGGCAAGGGGTAGCCCCTTTTTCAAAAAAAAATGCGCTTTAGCTAAAGTTTTTAGTTTAAATTTTTAACTGTATTTTGGCGACAGAAAACAGTGAAAAACAACATTATACAGTTAGGCAGTAAAAATATAACAAATATCGTTTTTTGAAACGTAAAATATTGAGTTTTACACCCTTTTGTAATTCAAAACTACTTTCTTGCAGCTGTTTACGAACACTGGCTATCTAGTGACATAAAAAGTGCAGTTTACCTATAATGATATACATTACTATAATACAGGGTTGCATAAAGGCAACGATATTTTCGTGTTTCCGTATTTTTACAGGATCATTATTCAACGTTTATATTAAATATGCAACGATGTATTTTTTTGCAGAAAATCGTACTAAACGAAATTCTTATATACTGTGATGTTATTACTGATAAATTCATAATAACAAGTTTCCCTATACAGGTTATTTTTTCCATTAAGGAGTTAAAAAGTGATACAAATGAACATTATCCTGCTGAAAACAATTACTTTCATACTCGTATAATACATGTAAAAATTTACAGCAATATTTTTCGTTTTAAAACATTTATTCATATTAACAACAAAGTTATGAATTTTTTAATATCCATAAAAAAAATACAGCAAGAAAACAGTCATTGATGTGTGATAAAACAATCCTGTAAACTAGATGCACGACCAGTACGTTCAAATCTTTAATCGGTGACTAGAAAAAAGTTACTAGAGTTTTTGTGTTTATATTTGTTAATTAGGCTCTAATTTATCTTTAAAAGAAATTATACGGTTCACGTGTTATTGTTATATGTTGCGAAAGTCAATATTTCTAACTCCTATCAGGGGCGTAGGCAGGATTTTTTTTTGTGGGGGGGGGTTAGTATAAAATGTGGGTAAAAAATGAACTCCGTGAAATATTTGATCATGAAAAAAATATTTTCTTCATCTTTTAAAAAAAAAATAATTTATCAAGAGGGGTACAGCACAATTTTTTTACCCCTAAATTTAGATCCCCCCTTAAATTCAGGCGTAAAAAAATTTGGAGGGGGGGTTTTGTCCCCTCCCCTATCTCCTCTAGCTACGCCTATGACTTCTATATACTTGACTGCAAACCTAAAGCAGATAAACTCATATATACACCGTTTTATATTGATTTTTTATTAAATCTTAAATTGATAGAATTCGCCGTAAACATATTTATTTTTTTCTTCGTATAAAATACTTTTAAAGGCAACAATTGCATCATCTACACCAGTATCGCTTTTTTGAAGTCTGAAATTTGTACCAGGGCCAGTTTAAAAGATAAAGGAAGGGGCCTAGTTTTTTGTAAAAAAGGGCCCCCTTTTATTCTAGGGGTAACGCCAAACTTTTAAACATAGCGGTAGTCTAAAATTTGGGACACAGCTGCGCTGTAATACAAAGTAAAAGGTTTTGTTACTATAAATATTGTACTAATATTTTTTAATAAATCTTGTTTTTAAATCATTATAAGATTTTACAAAAAAATAGTTTAGGCACTAAAAAGGGAAACCCACGAGTACGAAAAGTAAATTTTTCCGATGGAAAATATCTTCACAATTTTTTTTTTATAGGTAGGGTCAAGTCTTTCGGAAAACACCAGAACCCAAATGAATTCAAAAGCTAAGCATAAGCGAGCCAGCTACGTACTATGAAATACGTGAATCTTAGAGCCTGACCTGTAACTAGCTTGGCAAAACGGTTATGCCTGGAAAGATGCTTTTTTTCCTGTCAAAGGGCATTAAACACCGTGCCCCTGGGTTAAACTCCGGATTTGTAGAGACATGTATAGAGTCAAAGATAGACAACCCCGGATCTATTGTCGGAAAGAACGTATAGGTAGTTTCACGTTTTAGTTCGGCGCAAGTCTCAAGTGAACGAAGCAATTGTGTGTAGGATTCAGGTGTTTACCTGTTTCATTCAATCATTGCTTCAAGTTTGTCAAAGAGCAAAAAAATGCGCAGTCTGTGATTTTTCTTGCAAGATGGCAACAGAAAAGCAAGACAAACTATGCGTTGACAGTGTGAAAAGAAGATTTTTTTTCTATAAATACCGATTTTTTCGTTATCTTTCTGTCCTAGCAATCGCTTGTCTAGAAGTTGTTTTGGCTTATTTTTATCGTACTGAACAATAAAACAGAACGATCGTTTGTGCCCAAAAGTAGAGAAATACGCATATAACTTGCTTTTTAAAGATATACGACCAAAAGAAAAAGAACAAGTAAGCGTCAAACAAGTTCACTTGCTCGCCGTTTTCCTGTGTAACATCAAGAAGGCCATGTTATGCATGCTTACCTTTACAGCATTGTGAGTTTAATGCTTGTTCGTCATTTGCCTATATTACTACGATATTTAATCTGGGCCACGAAAAAGTAATACGTGTATACAAAAAAAAACAGCGTCTTTTTATCAAGCTAAGATTTTTTAAGTCAAATATTTTTTTGGCAGCAAAGATTTTTTCTATGCACGTTAAATTCTTATTTTTTCTTAAAACCATAAATTTTTACTGTAGTAAATAAAAGTATAGAAATAATGTATAAAGTCTATATGGGTTGTAGCCGATACCGTTCGTTCAGATCTCTTATAATGCGAATACCTGTAGATACTGTGTATTTATTTTACTGTACAAATACAAAGTATATTACCGGTTGTCTACATTCTGCTGCAAACAAAAGCAGTTGTTTGTTAATTTGTGGTACATTTTTTTATTAAGAGTCCTTATATTTAAACATGATTTACTGACGATTGTCGCGTATACAATAACTTATGTACGCAAGCTTTCGACCTTGCACAATCTAGCATCTAGTACGTAAGTTTCCACTCGTTAAAACAGATATTTTTTATTTTTATTTTATAAGCTTTTTTAAAAAGTATATTTTAAATTAAAAGAGTTTGTACTTATGTAAGAATTCTATGCATGTTGTAATATTCTAACAAGTGACATATTAATTTTACTGTACTCTAAAAGAATACGTGCTTGTTGTAGCATGTTAAGGTTAATTATTCTTGCAGTATAGTGAAAACAAAAAATATGTTTACTTATAAAAAAATTGATTTTTACTTTTTGCATTTTATATAAAATGCATCGTTTTTTGCTGTTTTATAAAAGAATTTTATATAAGCAATCGCAATTTAGCAGAAACACTGTCACTATACTACAAAAGAACAGAGACAGTCGCACATTCAAAAAATTTTTTTATTACAAGAATAAGTTGTTTTGGTAATTTATATAGCACAAATATATATATTCATGTGAATTGAATGTATAGTGCTATGATTTAACATTTTTTGTTAACGTTTTAGTAGGTAACAATTCTTAAAATCTTTTTAAAAGAATATTAAGGTATGAGTGCAAGTAAAAAAAAAACGGCGCCAACAAAGCATGTATAGAGAAATTTAAATAGTTAGATTGTGGTTTTAAAGCCACATGTTTTTTTCGGACTCTTATAACTGCTTTGTTGTAGTTTTTAGCATTATATGTAAGTATTAATTTTTATTGCACATATGGTTTTGTTTAAAAAATTGTATGCTCTATTCTCTCCTCGTATTTTTACCACATTTATTTTTTATTGATATTTTGATTTTTTCAGTATAGCACATACGTAGATTTTTAAAGTACTACAGTGTTTTCTTCATATAACATAAAAAAGGGTATTTAATAGGGTTTGCCTCTTTTTTCCATATATTTTTTTGTAATGTTCAGATTGAATTTTTGTCTGCAGTAGACTAAAAAAATGCTGTTAAATACAAAATGTAGACTTGCACGAGGTAAAAATAATAAACATAAACTGAAGCCTTAGTAGAAAAAGAATCATGTGGCGCGGTCAGTTGCGTAACCAGGGGGCCAAAGGGGGAAAATGCCCCCCAGAAAAACTCAAGCCTGATTTAAGGGGGTCTCCTTTTTAGGCAAAAAAACCCCGAAAATCATATTTTTTAAAAATTTGTATTTTTTTATTTTTTTTAGATTTTTTTCATGCAAAATAAAAAAAAATTTTTTTGTTGTTTTAGCTCATTTTTCTTTTGCCCTTTCAAAAACAATCCTGGTTACGCCCCTGGGCCGGTTCATCCTTTGACAGTAACCTTCCGGTATATTGCATGTATTTACTTGCATTCTTTTTTACAAACTAAACCAGTTTTTTTTTGTTGCTTTTTATTCTCTTACGTTGCATAATTAAAATTTTTCAGTGTATAAATATATGATGTAAACACGGATTTCGTTAAAGTAAAAAATAGATTTAAAACTGAAACATATGTTTTTGTCTGTAGTGTATAAGATAACGCTAGTTCTGAAAAATGGTTACATATTTTTTAAGGTATACAGAAGGATCGTTTTGTGCAGTTAACCTTATATAAAAAAAACTGTTTGATAGGTTCTGATTAAAAAATATATATTTGCGAGTACAAAACGCTACAATAAAAATCTTACAATTTAATGAATGCATATTTGTATCGTTGTAAATACTATAAACTACTCTTGTTCGAGTTTATCTGATTTTATGGATAAAATTAACAAATAAACTTTTAAACTTAAAAAAGTTAAAGCATGGGTCTGCAAAATCCCAGGACAAAAAATCCCGGGAAAAGAAAAATCTTATCCAAAACGCTTTTTCAGACTTCTAGAATTATATTATGTGATAAAAAATACCACTTTTTTGCATTTTTTTATAGTAAAATATTAATAATATATTCCCGGGGTGTTATTTTACAGAATCTAGAATATTGCATGCAAGAAAAGCATCATTTTTGCTTATAAAATGGGTTTGGGTATGTGGAACACGTTTACTCACTGTTCAGATATTTATAAACTGGATAGATTCCTATATTTACGCAAAAGCTCAAAAAATGTACAAAATTATAGTCTTATATTTAAACACATTAATGCATAATCTACATAATAGCTATTAACCACAACACAAAAGTTATATAGTAGTGTGAAAACTTTTTTTTATATAAATGGAAAGCATAAAGCATAAATCATATAAGTAAAAAAATAGAATATTGTTATTATATTTATAAGCAAAATTTAATATGCCTTATTATAAAATGGCAGACCATACTTTTTTTTTTACCAGAATTGCGAATATTTTGTACTTTTTGTAAATGCATAGCATTTTATTTGCTGTTTACACGAATTAGTATATATAAAATTATACAAGATCGTAAAAATATGCAATTACACAGTTTGCATTCTTATATAGTTAGTAGCAATTTATTTGTAGTTTCTACATGTGTTATACCAGTTTTTATGCTTACAGATTAATCTTATCAAATAAAACTGAACTTTGATATTGTTTTTTGTCTTTATTTTTAAACTTTCTGCTTCTAACATGATGCATTCGTTAATGTCTTGTTTTGTATTTGCAAAAAAAAAAAATATGCAACTATAAGTACTGAAATACTTTTTTTGTTTTTCTGGACTTTTACAAAGTTCTAAATAAAAAAAAGTATACAAAATCTCATATAAAAAGTTTGTACCAAAAACAACTAAAAAAAAATCGATTCGTACCTCATTTTGTTTAGTTATATAGCACAACATTTTCTTGTAACTCAGCATTCTAAATTTGCCTTAAAAGTAGGCTAAAGATAGAATATACGAATCCAGGTGATATTATACGCGGTCTTCGAGGCATATTGTATTTTCCCTGTGCAATCTTACAATTAAAATGTAATCTGTGGGCGAAAATATACCTAGAAGCACGCCTATACTATATATAAATATATGCATGTATAAATCCCACTCACCTTGCTGTTTAGCCAGCAAAAAAAGCGCTCACATTAGTATCATAGAAATACAACAAAACTATGTGTTTTAATTAGATTTTATAATTTTGAATAATTACGCAGAAAAAAAAACATTAGATTGGCATATAAGCCTGTGGTAACATTTTTTTATAAAAGTGGTATACTTTACGTACAAGCTATGAATAATAACAGATAAAGCATACAAGCATGGACTATATTTAGAACTGATTTGTTTTTAGTCAAGCGCTTTCCTAAACACTAATACCAAAAAATCAATATTTAAAAGACTAAAATTATTGACGCTACGGCATGGCAGTGGTATCGCACGTATATGGCAATCGCTTACTACTTTTCAGTTATACTTCCGTGTCGTAAAGTATAAAAAGAGAAAAAAATTGTTTAGACTGGAGCTAAAACTGCATAAAACGTTTTTTTGGTTATTAAACTTTAATTGACCGCTTATACAAGCTTTGGTTTTTTACACGATATGCAGACTATTCCAATGTAAAATTTTTTGTTCATTTGATCAAAAAGAGAAACATGAACAAAAAATATGTCTTTAAAACTTACAACAAGTTCAAATAGTAATAGTTTTTGTTGTCTTATACTTTTAAATGGGAATTTGGTAATTGTTAAGTTTAGCATATTCTTTTTATTTCAAGGCTATTTTAACGGGCTTTAATTTGCCTTTAGACAGGTACGAATAGGTTTTTAATGCTTCAAATTCTTTGCCTATTGTTTAAAAAATATTTTGCGTATATTTACTATAGTGTTTTCCTTTATATAAAAGTCATACAATTCTATTCGTTATGTAATAGTATTTTTAGCAAAAAAAAAACATTTTAAATAAGTTAACATTAAAATATCGAATGGTGATCCCGGGATCCTGTTTTATTTTTCACGATAAGTTATTATAATCTGTGTATCTTACATCTCAGGATCCCAGGATAGCAATCCTAGGTAAAGCCTTTCGCAAATATAAAATATTAAATAGATCTTTAAAACTATATGTGTAAATAAAGTAAGGAGTACAAACATCGATAAATACTATCTAATTGTATTTTATCGAACTTAGTCAGATTTTTTAAAACCAGCCCAAGAATAGGAATAAACAGAAATCTTTTAATCAGGAATTCTGCAAAAAAGTTTTCTAAAACCCAAAAAAAAATTAAATTATGTTGATCCTAAAAAAGGGTTATTAAACGTGTGATACATTTTCTTTAAAGCCAAATGTTTTTTTATGTGATCGTACTACATTAAACCAAATATATAAATAATTATATTTGATAAAATACTAATTTATTTTTACATACTAGATATATAGTAGTATAAAATTAAGTTTCAAATTTTAATTTATAATGCGATTTGTTTGCAAAATTATCAATATATTTAAAACAATTAAATAGTATTACAATAATTAATAATTTATAACGACTAAATCTTTTTATGTCGTAAAAAAACTGTATTTGTATGCTGTAAAGCCGAAGTATACACCTTACAAGTCTGTTGGCCAAATATACTATTTTTTATAATTAAAAGTAAAATACAAAATTTGCAATCAAAATTTGAAATGCTTGCAAAAAATCACGTGTTATATTTTTCTTATGTAAACCTGTATAAATTAGTACATTTAAAAACCTTACTTTTACTAACTAATATAACATTTTTTGTTGGTCAAAGCCGCTTTTTCTGGTCCATGAACACAAAAAGTATTACGAATTTTATTAAAACGTAGATATACGCTTCTGTTACAGCTTAATGTTTTTTCAGTACTAATTTAACATCTAAAAAAGCACAAGTTTTATATTTTTTCTATTACAAAATTTCTTAAATCCCGAATTGCGTTGAAAATGTCTTATAATAAGCTTTTTTAGGGGTTTTGCTTATATCCGAAATGTACAAATGTTTTGCTAATAACGCACAAAAATCAATTGTGTATATAATCACGATGACAATTTTTCTTAAATCGATTTTCACAACCATGTATGCAAACAATGTAGAAAACCTGGAGTTGATACTACAAAAAGTTATGTTGCATCATGCGGAACCTACAAAAGGGCTGCCAGAAAAAATTTGTTGCAATCATATATCAAAATCAATCTTATTACGCAATGTTGCCAAAAACATCTACATACATGTTTTTTTGTTAATTTTGCGTATACTTGCATACAGGTATGTTAAAGTTGCATAAGACATTAATCTAGGTACAAAATAATAATTAAAACGTCTCAATTGAAAAAAAAACATTTTTTGTTCTGATTATAGTATATGCGGTTTTGTCGGTACTAAAAAATGACTTGACAAGTTTAAAATTCCTTTTGAAAGCTTAAAAGGGTTACACACAAGGTTTTAACCGTTGTTATTCTTTGTAGCTTCTAAAGCCCTTACAATAAGTTTTTTTTATCCCCTCGATCCTCTCTTTACCCTCCTTCCTTCCCGGTAAACCCAGCGCTGATTTTTACGCAAACTCAAAATGTTATTTACCAGTTTAATTGTTTTGCAGATGTAATTAAGTCTTCTTGAAGCATAAACTTTATTTTCAAAATTTTTTTTATGTTGCATTACAATCAAGTTAAAGTTTAAACTTTACATTAAAAAGAGCAAAAAGCAAAAACAAGCTTAAATAGCATTATTTACATTTTGAATCAGTTTTAAGTAAAAACGTCGTACTTATTACTTTTATTTTCTATCAATTATTCTGCCAGAATTTTATTTTCTTGTGTTTTTTATATCAGTAACCAAGGGCGTACCCTATAATTTTTGAGCCAGAAAAATGTGTAATTTAATACCAAAAGTAGGATTGAAAACATATATACTAGATATTGTGTTCTTATTTTTTGTAAAAAAATCTTATATAATTTTCTTTTGTATTGTAAAAATTAAATAACAAATTATACAAAAAATTACCGCTTAATTCTACACGGCGCATTTTTCTTGCAGATCGTTGGGCCTACCTCCCCCAATACGTTACTCTTTTATACTTTTTGCTAAACATGCCGGTGTCAGGTACGTTTGTATTTCTAAATTTTCTAAATTTATCCGTGCCCACCCAGGGTTGCCAACTATTTAAACCTCCAAATCAAATTATTCGTTTTTTTAGTTTCGAAGAATTTTTGGTATACCCTTAATCCTGAATTTAGGATTTTTGTGTATAATTGCTGTAATTCTCTTTATATGATGTGCAGTGACAAAAACTACGTCTACTTTTCTGTATTTGTATAAAAGTGTTTTTGTGATTAGTTTTCTTACCAAAAAAGAATTTTTTGTATGGATACTTAACTTTTTTACTGTTTTGATGCAAATATGCGTAAAAAACCCTCTTCACTATTTTACCGCATATTTGCTAAAATAAAAAACCCTATAAATTTTTTTTGCGCGTATATGCAGTAAAAATGTAAATTTATGTATAAGTTAAAATAGGGAAAATAAAAGAAAAGATCGTCCAAAAATAAATATAATTAACAAAGCAACACATAATGAAATTAACTACTAATTCTTTGCAAATGACTTTATTGTGTGCATAAAAAAAGCCTTTCACTACAGAATACACGCACATATTGCATATTTTTTGTCTTACATAGTTTCTCTTTACATAATATAGATCTATGTCTTTTCTTGTTATTTGTATATTGGATAAAACATCTATAATTTTACTTAACACAAAATGAAATAGACAACACGGTCAGAAAACATAACAAATATGTGTTAAGACTTGTTCAAAGGTTTCATTCCTTTTTTTAAAGTGTTATACATAGAAACAATGTTAGTCAGAATATTATTGAAGCTAAAGTGCAAAAAAAACGCAATGTGAATGAATATGACCCACAGTATTGTATTTAAATTTTTTACGTACTAATGATTTAACATTTTATCTTTGTAGAAAATAAATGCTGGATTTTGCAGATTTTCTTCTTTCTTACTCTAGATATAGAGGTTCACAATTTTTTTTTCTTAAATTATTAAAAGAGCAAACAAAAAAGTCAGAAATCCATAAAAGGTTTAATTTTATTATTATCTGTGATGGTTCATTAGTTACGGGTGTTATTTTAAAGTATTTTTTAGGATAGCGTTTGGTATCATGTTTGCGTATAGGTTTAAGTATACGTTTCAGTAGAGACTATAATTACTAGTTTTTATCAAAAAGTTGTAGTCCGCTGCTGTGATATTAGTTTACAGTAGGATATTATTTATTTTTATTATTTTGATACTTATTTTTTGTATTTTTGAAATTTCGTTAGCAGGTATTTTTATATGTGTTGTAAAAGGCTGTTTTGTAGTATGCACTGCTTTGTATAACTTTTTATTACATGTTTATTTTTTTGGTTCAGTTTTTTCCATTTCATAAATAAGTTGGCTACCCAATGCCGTGTATTATGTTTTTTATATGGCGCCTTTTTGATACAAGTATCTGCTTATTTATCTTTTCTTTTTAACACAAAAAATTTATTTGTAAGCCATAAGATTACTTTATTAAGCCATTTCAGTAGATCTGAGTCATACACTGAACACAATATAACATAAATTTTTGTAAAAGAAGAAAAAAGAACAGAGAAAAGAACAGAGAAAAGAAAAGAAACTAGCACGTCATATACAAACAAACAGCTTCCACAATACAAAAAGGCTTGATTATTTTACAAATGAAAGACTAGAAGCAGTATCAAAATCAAATAAAAACACATTGAAACTTTCATTCATAGAAAACCACGCTGCAGTAATTAATACATAAATCAACACGCTTACACGCAGTTATTCGATTTTTTTATGTGTGTATGATATTGGCAAAATTAAGGAGCATGCGGTTTATAAAAAAGATGAACTGTAGAATATGAATTTTTGATAAAGACATAATAGCATATAGCTGTATATAAGATTAATATGTTTATAACTAGGCAAAATGTACAATTATTTTTGAGATCTTCAGATTAACCATTGCTAGGGTTTTTGCAATTAAAACAAGCAGATTTTGTAAGTTTGTGTTTTTTTTAAAAAACAATAACGAACTTAAAAATGCAGATCCGAACTGGTAAACTGTTGATACCGGTACAATAACGCAAAAACTGAAATTATTTTTTCATCGAAAAATCGTATACACAGTGAAGCGTAGTTTTATACCGTAAAAAAAAACGCCATAGATACAAAGACAAATATCAGCTTGCAAAAATCTTGTAGAAGTCTTTGCACACGCATAATCATATACATAAAACAGTTGTTACTAATATTGTACAAACAAATCGCTTTACAGGCGTCAAAATATAGCTCTAAGAGGTTATAATAGCATAGACAAATAACTTAAGTAGCACCGTCGACAACAGATGGCCAGTGCAACACATAACGGGTTTGCGTATTTCCAGGGGATCTGGTTCTTAGAGAGTCTTTACAGAAATATCATGAAAACGCAATATTGCTTCTCATTGTAGCTAAACATACGACAAAAAAAATTTGGAAAAATGATAAAGGCAAATGTCGTCTTAAAATTCCTGCAAGCAAAATGCATACAGTTCTTGTCAAAAAATATCAAGAATAAGATACGAAACACGACTTACAGCTTGTACAATATAATGTTTATGGAGATTGCAGTATGCGAGAAGCTTTCATATATTTTTGCACAGTCGAATTGTTTTAGGCGCGTTTTAGCGCTTGAAAATCGACAAAATTTTGCTACGGCGCGTAAAAATATGTAATATCTGCAAGAAACAAGATGCAATGTTGATTAAAGCTATGCAAACACCGATAACGGACATGCAAGCACTTATATATGCAATCCTATATGGATCCTCTATACACACTATGTAAGTCAAAACTTACATCTATGCTTAAGTGATACTAGTGATGTAAATTATATACAAAGCATGTGTTTAATTGTAAAAAAAAACAACTTATTTTTGAATAAAATACCCAAAGAAAAAATCTTCGCCATGATTTTTTTCTAAACACGATTCTTTATTAAAAAACAATAGCCTTTAAATGTTAATGGCAATAAAATTTAGTAGTCCAACACATAGCAATGCTTACTAGTACATAGTTTACCAACCTCTATTCGAATTACTATAGGAACTATTTAGTATAGTATAAAATCATAAAAGTTCCGCAATTTTTTTTTAATTTTAGTTCTTACAAATTTTACATAAAAATCATAATTGGGTTTGCAAGCTGTGTACTTGGCAAGACGCTAAGTTTACAAAAAATATCTTATAAGACCTGCTGTCGGCATAATTTATGCAATGGAAAGAATAGAAAATATTTTTGAAAGTTTGAGCAATAAAGATAAAATCGTGGGGGTGTTGGATACAATTATTACTGAAGGCAGCCTAACGCCAAGTTCCGTTTTTTTTTCTCTATAGAGATTTCACTATAGTGAATTATCAGTATAGAGTTTTTATTTTTTTCCTGTTTAAAAATTTTCACTATAGAGAATTCACTATAGTAATTTTTTTGCACAAAAAAATTGGTTAAATGCATTTTTATATATATTAAAGTATAAAAGTTGCATTTCAATATCTTATTTTTATATTTAATAATTTTTTTTTTTCGATACAGTGAGCCACTATATGAAAATTCACTATAGTGATTTGTTTCTTTTGTATTTCCGAACGCGTTATAAAAATTATTTATGGAGAAAATTCTCTATAGAGAAAATTCTCCATAGTGATTTCACTATAGTGATTTTTTTTTATTCGAATTTTTTTTTGAATTCTCTATAGAGAACTTCACTATACCGAATTTTCTTAAGCAACTTTGCCCCAAGAATTCTCGTAGGAGAACAAGATACCGGACAAAGCCTTAGTGACTAAAAATATAGATAAGTGAACTTTCCGCCTAAAAAAACGGCAAGCCTAAAAAAATTAATATAAGTTATTCACATTGCAAGCCTACTTAAGACAAAAAATCTTCCATCCCTATATTTAAACATATTTTTCTAGTCTTTTTCTTGATTTGAAATGACACTGCATAAATTGTTCGTTTATTGCATAGTATTTCTTTTTATGCGATAAAGTAACCACATTTATATAATATACCATTACTAAAAGACGTCTACGTTATGTCATAGTCTTAAAAGTAGCCAATTGTTGATCGAGTTTGAATTCGGGTACTGCATTTGGGGGCAAAGACCCGACAGACAATCCTTTGACGGCTATGTAATCTTTTATAAAAGGCGAAACAGAACATTATCCTTGCATGATTATCTGATAACAAGGTTATGATACTTACCCAGTAACAACAATAAATGTAGAAAAGATCCTTCTCTAGACTTAAATTGGGTAAAAATTTTTTTTGAAAGGGGAGGTGCAAAATGCACCGGAGACGTATGTTGCACCAAACCAATAGGAAAAAGCATTCCCCAGCAAATAATCAATCAGTTAACAAAATGACGAAAAACACATGGAAAAACGAAGCATCAAAAACCACAAATAAAACTTATATACAAAAGAAAACAGTCAAAAAAAAAACCCAAAAAAAGCAAAAAAAAAGCATTTATCTTAAAAACCAAACTAGATGCAACAGTATCGTTAATTTACGTTAGTTAAGGGATAAGGTAAGGGGATAGGGTTAGGGTTAGAAAAAAAACAAAAACGTTTAAAAACAGAAAACAAACGAAAGTGAAGGATACAAGTCAAAACATGTTTTCGTAGTACGTTGGTTGTGTTAGATCTGGCCTACTGTAATTATTTAAAACAAGATTTGGCAGAAAAATGACACTTAAATTAAAATTTTTAACGGCATAAAATACAACAACTCCTATCCGGCGCAAACACATTTCTGACGAACAACAAATTAGCCAAACATCGTGTAGCACGCATACGTATTTTGTTTAAATTAATCCTATAAAATTAGAAATTTTACAGTTTAATTTTTTTTCACTGTTTTTTTTACATGTGTGTTTTTTTGCACGCATAACTGTGTGCTTAGTTGTATGTGTGTTCGTCATAAAATTAGTTCGAGACAGAATGCACATCCGGTGCAAAATGTGCAAAGCCTTACAAATTTGCCATACTTGTGCAGTAAAAACAACAGATGTAATGAATATCAGTTTATAGACTTTCTTATGTAAAGAATTACTTTAGGAATAGTTTTGCAGAAGATTGATTAAATGAGAACCCAATGTTATCTATTCATCGAGAGCATATAATTGGAGATTAACAAGTGCTGGGAGAGTTTTAATTTTGCGGTACACGAAAAAAAAAATTTTGGAAAGTAATAGTAATTAAGCATTTTATACATCTTTTCTTCTAATAAATCCTGGTTTTTTTTGTTTTATATATAAATAGAAAATTTTTAGTGTAAAGATAAGCATGCCATGCAAGCCCTTGCTTGACAACTTAACCTAAGTAAGCATCTTCTTTCAGTAAATTTTGTTTCCATTTTCATTTTAGATTTTTTAGTTATGAAATCAGGTAAAGACATTTTACCGATATATTAATTTATTGCTTAAACTCTCTTTTTTGCGTTGTTGTATTTTCCGCATCTTTTTTTTTATGATCTTAATATACGGGACGTTGTATGTACTTTTTTTTTGCAATTGCTAATATTTAACTCTATCAAGGCAAATATTTTTTCCATTAAACGACTTATTTTCAACTTAAACACTAGCACTTTAAACCTATGTTTATAAACAATGGCTGCTTCTGTTAACGTTAGATCTCATACAGGCACTTTTTGTCGATTACTGATCTTTGTAGCACAATTTTGTTAATTTATCTTTAGCGGGAAAAACTTGCAATACGCTAGTTTTTTAAAGTCTGGCCATAGAGGGGAAAGAAAAATAGCAAAAAAGCTGGCCAGTAAAAAAAAAATCAAATGGACTAAAGGTTGTTAAAAATATATGGGAAACGCGCTGCGTAGAAATAAAAACCCATAGTATCTAAAATATATTAAATACTTAAAATTGTGTCAAAATTGTAAATAAAAAAAATTATTAGCACAACCAAAAGAAATTGATATTTTCATACCTTCATGTGTTATTTTTTTGTAGCTTTATATCTGCATAAAAAACCAAATTAAATTTAGGTTATATAATTTATAGGAACAAAAACTTTGTTTAGTCTATGGCATTAATTTTTAGTTGCAATTATTAGTATTTGGTATCAGTTTTTGTATCAGTTTTTGGTATCATTTTTTGATATAAATTTTTGTATCAGTTTTGGTATATGTTAGTAATTATTTTTGGTTTTGTTAGCTATAAAATCTGGATCAACATTATAATGGTAACTTAAATCAATGGTTAATTTATACCAAAAAATAGAACCACAAACTAATACAAAAAAACCAATACCAAAAACCAATACCAAAAACTGTTACCAAAAACTGTTGCCAAAAAAAATACTTTAACCAATACCTACGACTATAACAAAAGTTTGTTGCAATAGTATCAGCCTATATTTGTTTAAATTTTTTAGCAGATAAAAAGCTACAAAAAAATAACATATTGAACGTATAATTTTTTTTGTTTGTCTATTTTTTGAACTAGCCACGCCTGTAAAAAATGTCCTGGCAACGCCACTGGTATTTTCTATAGTATAAACACTAGGGCCTTCAACCCCAGGTACCCGGGTACCCAGGGAATTAACAAAAAAAAAGGATGTTTTCAAACCCGGGTTTTTTCGCGGGTACCCGAGTATTGTCGGGGATACTGTTGGGCCTACCGGATATCCATTATTTTAAAACGAAAAATATTTAAACAACATAAACTAATGTTAAGCACGGTAATAATAAAATCACATTTGTTGTACT
>JAQFYM010003918.1:0-17019 GCA_034694785.1 Agrenia bidenticulata | reverse complement strand
TATTCATAGTCATAAAAAAGAATATTATGCCATTTTGCTTTATTTTTGCATACATTTTTAAAGCAAAGTTTTAATGTCCCAAGGCAACTAACAAAATATAAATAGAACACGACATAAGATAATTTAAAAACTCTTTTCATATGTGTGTTAAAAGAAAGCGATTTAAAACTTGTTTTTTATTTGCTGTATACACATATAGCATATACACTGGTTGTTAAAAGCTTTATAGTAACATGAACTACCGTAGTTTTTAGAGGATAAAACCCTCATTTTAATATTTTCTTTACTAAATTAAAAAAAAATGTTTAAAAACTAAAAATGTATATCTCATAACACTACCACATATATAAAATACTACCTTAGCTTGTTAAAAAAGCTGCAATAAAAAATCAGTACTGTAGTTCATGTTTGTTTTGGATTTTCTTTTTTCTGAATTTTTTTGCTTTAGGGGGCTTTTAAATATAATACTACAGTAGTTTATATCACGCTATGGTTTACAGCTTGTGTTTTTTTCTGCTGTCTTCTGTTTTAAAATTTTTCACACAATTTTTATTTTTAGTTTATTTTTATTATGTTTTATAATATTAAAAATTAACCAAGTATGTCATTTTTTTTGTTTTTTATACTCGTCTGGTTTTTCAAATTAAAAATAATTTATTTTGGTTTTTTTTCAATTTTTTGTCGGTATCTATATACGGGTTTAAGTAAATTATTCGGTTTTTAAGTTTTTTAGTCGGCTTTTAAATTATATGTCGGTATTTAAGATTTTTTGTCGGTTTTTGCAGTTTACGCCATCATTTTTTACCCATAAAAATTGAATATTTGTAATTTAATGTAGTATTACGCGATTTAATATAAAAAATAACTGCATAACAGTACATTTATTTGTATTTATGCCTTACCAATACTCAAAAGTTATATGTCTCCCGAAATTCTTAATTTTTTTGTTGAAAAGGGGCCCTTTTTCTCCCAAATTAAGATATATTTCAAATTTAGTAATTTCTCCAAAAAAAAAGAGGCCTGCTTAAAAATGTCTTATGATTTATAAATCTATAAGAGAAATGGTCCTTTAAATAAATATTAAAGTTTTAAATGGTTTTCACTAGAAAGAATAAGATCATCGCGGGCTCATCCAAAAACAATTATAGGGTTTAAAAAATAAATACTGTCCAAGTGGTTATTACAAAGTTAATTGGTAAAGGTAACCATCATTTATTTTTACTTTTAGGAATAGTATTAAATTAACCACCATGCCCTTTACTCTAATTTGTTTTTCTTTCAAAATATAACAAATTAAATTGTTTTATATATCGGCGTTCATAACGATCGACTAAATAATGCGCAATCAATAAACAGCTTTACTAGTGCGAGTTCGTAAGCGCACTCTTATTTTTAATATCATTTTTGTTTCAAAATGTGTATATGTACATCCACAAGCTATATTTATTGCAACTGGTAACACACGTTGCATGGTATTGTGACATGTATGATTTTTCAAACGTTTTTATGCATTTCATAACACATCTCATTAATGTAAGCTTGTATTTTTGATGGGGTAAATAGTATGAAATGTATTAGCAATTATTTATTAGTTAATAACTAAAGCGAATTAATATGCCTGTGTCTTATTTTTACTTTTTAATGTATGCTGAAAACTCATAGCAAACTACAAAATACAAAAATAGCATAAATTTAGACTATATTAAAAAGCGCTTTTTTTTGACTTTTTACAAAACCAATTTGCTTTGTTCTATATAACTTATTGCTGTTTCTTATATTGGATTTAATAGACAAAAGCAAACACAAATGATGGTTAAAATTTAATTTATGCGATTTTTATATTTTTGTTTGAGCCTATTTTGTTAGGTTACATTATATAATTAAAGACGGACTTGTTTTGCAAGATTCAATTAATACAAAAATAACAAAAGCATATCTAAAAACAAAAATAACAAATTATTGACAGTTATATGTGCATATTATTCTTTTCATCTTTATCCATAGATTATGAATTTCAAACATTGCATAAACATGGTATGTATATACAATACCATAGCAATAATGCTCTATATTTACAGAAACCATTGTAATGTGACAAGTGATAATATATTATTGTTTAATAAGGTTTAATTATACTTATTTAAAATCTAGCAAGAAGGTGCAAATATAGTAGGAAAATATAATATGTGCTAATACAGTGCACTAACATGATTAATTTATATACTCATAATAGAACAAATTGTTTGTTTGATCCAAATAAATCACGGGCAATATTTTATCTGTTTTCGAAATATTTGTGTTTTTAAAAAAAGTCATTTACGATCCTTAAATAGTACAAAAACGAAAATAAAATGCTAGCGCGGACAACAAAACATACATATTTTTTCCATGTAGTTTTTTTGTACGATTTTATTTATCTACAATATTAACTACAACACTAATATTCTGCTTTTGTAGCTAAGAATGATTTTTTAGTTAATTACATCAAAAAAAAGTTAATAGTTTAAATATTCTATTTATACATGATACATTCGGCCTTTTATAAAAATATTGTTAAAAAATATTTTGGTTAAATAATCTCATTACAAAAAAAAAACGATCTGTATATGCATTTATAAAGTGTTCAAAAAAGCGAAAGAAAAGACTGATTAGACAGTAGTACAACATATCTGCAGTCAGTAAAGTAGAATTTTTGTTTTTTTAGAAAATTTTAACGCGATTTTCATCTGTAAAAAAGATAAAATAAAGAAATTTGCCCATTTATGTATTGCCAACCCTGTCGATATCTCTGTAATCATCGATTTTCTAAGCACGCCTGTTGCTTATATAAATGTGGTAAAGTTTTTTTTTTGCCCTAAAATGCGTTTATATATTATACTTTACCAATATTTAAAAAATCATTTTAATTACTGCCAAAATGCTTGTAATTGTCGTTTATAATGGCAAAAACTATTTATAACGAGTAAAAAAAGTTTTTATAAAGCGGAAATATTAAAAAAATAAATAAAAAATAAAAAAAATAAGACATTTACGCGGGTCGTGTCGTTATGTATGATAGACAACAATTTTTCGCCTAGTTTACCAAAAAAGGCATACCATAAAATTTTCTTATGTCTTTTATACGGGTTTGCCTTTTAAACGAGTTGCCGAATAAACGGGACTGACTGTACATATTATTTTTCTTATAAAAAAATCTTTTTTAATTCTAACGATATAAGAAATGCATAAGACTAAACCTATAGAAAGCTAAACTTTTTTTGTTTTTTACGCAGTTGCATCTCGACTTCGCATTAATCAAAGACACTTATCCCTTTTAATTATTTATAATTAACTAGCCTATAAAATACAATTGTAAGAAAGAAAAAAAATGGAGCTTTTTATCTACTAAAAAAAGTCTTTTTTTTATATAAATATCGCAAATACATGCATTAAATTAATATTTTATAATAAAACGTCTGTTACTTCTTGATATAAACTATGTGATATTAATTAATAAGATTGTCGAATGGATATTTTTTTGTGCGCAGCTTTAACAAAATTATTCCAGCTTCAAATTTTAGTGTTCTTTTTAACTAAATTTCATTTTTTTTCTTTACACTAAAGCTTCCTAAGGTGTATATTTTTGTGGTTTACAGTATTTAAAGCTTCTTTTCTTGTATTTTTACATAAATTTTGTATGTTTTCTGCAATAAAAATATATTATTGCAACATAATATATAAAATAAAGTTAAAGCATACTTTTTATATTGATAGAAGTAAATGCAAAAAGTGCACCTTAAATATTTGCAGAAAAAAAGCTAGTCATTACTATATCAATTTTCTTAAAAATAATATATTGACATTCTTCTCTAAATAGCATAACCTTTTTTGAAAAAAATTGGCTGAGGACCGTTACTAAATAGTATTTCTTCTTTAAATACGTTAAATTTACATTTCTACAAAATTCCAATTTTTTTGTTGAAAAAGGGTCATTTTTCTCATAAATTGGGAGATATTTTAGATTTGGGCATTTATCCCAAAATAAAGAGGCCTGTTAATGATTAATACATATGATATAAATCATGGAAATTATTTATATAATCGCTGAGTTTAATTAAGAACTTTTGGCTGATATATATATAGAAGGCAGTTTTTTGCAGTTTTTGTAGAGTTTTTTACTGTCTTCTTGACTTGCCCTAATTATATGGTAATGTTCATGGAAAAAATATAAGACACTTAAAGGCTAGTTCCATTTTTCCAAGCACTGCTATTTATCTAGCAGTGCTAGAAAATCTGACAGTTCTTTTTTTCAAGCAGTGCTAGACAAACTAGCAGTGCGTTTTTCTAGCAGTGCTAGAAAAACCAGCATCACCGCTTGCAATTCTAGATTTTAAGCACTATAAAATCTAGCACTGCTTAAAAATATATCGATTGAAACATGACTAGATATAGCACTAATAGAAAAAAAGAGCAAAGCTAGCTTATTTAGCCTGATTTAGTATAAAATTGTGCAGGGACAGGAAAAGTGGAACTAACCCTAAGTTAATATTATGGAAAAAAAAATTCATGGTAAATAAATATACTTTGCAAATAAAAGGATACACATTGTCCATAAGTAAAAAAAAATCCAAAGGTAAAAATATGATATACATACCGTACCCTGCCGAAAGTTTGAAATAAAACAGAAAATAATTTTACCCTTATATGTCAAATTTAAGATAAAACATTTGTTACCTTAACATTCTTTAAAGATATTATTTTTTCGTGGTTTATTCCTTACTTTGACAGGGTACGGTATTTTTAATAAGAAAAAAAATAATACTCATTATTAACTTTTTATGGCTAAATCACACGGATTTTACCATGAAAAAAAAACGCCCCGATACGAATTATATGAGTTTTACATAATGCTTTTTAAAATTATCACTAAAAAATTCATGAACCTCCCCTCGAATCTGCATTTATATAGCGCTATTTTTTTAAAGAAATAATAGACCATTCATTTGTTTTACAAATCATTACAGGTATTAACGATACGTTGTATTTCAAATTAACAATATTTATTCTTCTTGGAAATACAGGATCTCTACAATCTCTCTTATGCTGATTGAATCCCCATCATTCTGCAGCATCTTGAAGAAGTTATCATAATCCTCATCAGATAACTTATCACCTGAATGAAGAATCTTTACAAGTTCTTCTCTTGTTGTGGTTGGTCCTCCATTTAATGATACAAGCTGTTCATATAATTCATCCTTTGATGGTTTTTCTTCAAATCTTGAGATTAGATCTTGGAATTCAGCGAAGTTGCCAGGTACCTTCGAGTCTTGCATTTCCTTCATTGTTGGTGCTTTTCCACAGAATCTCACTAAGTCTGCCAGTGATTCCTGTGTTAGTTTATACTTTCCTACAAAGAAATCATATTTCTTCTTGATTGAATCCATTGGGGGGTAGAAATATAATGAAAGTAAATAGAAGAAGTGTTATGAAGACGATACCCATCTGAAGCGTAATAAGAATGAAGCGAATAAAAAAACAGGGAGATAACATAATAGTATATAATGCGAGTAGGATTCAAGTTAAAATTTTTTGTCTATAGTCTCATAAACAAAAACAATACTAAAAAATTGAAAAATATTGGTTGCGAACTTAGCACACCACAAAAGGCTCGCCTTTTATTCATTGGCGTTTTATTTGATCTATCCTTTTAATAATAACTGTCGTTGTACCACTGCATTTGTCTTCTCTTTTCCTCTTCCTCGCTATAATCACTGCAACTATTATCCATTAAAAAGCTCTCCATTTCTTCATCAATACTTTCAAATCTACACCCAAATGAAAGACTAAGTATCATCCTATTCATATCACTATCATGTGAATTCGATATGCAAGTCCTAGATTTTGATCTCCCGTGAGACCTTTTCTTTGTTGATGGTTTTTTTACACGAAATATTTGATTATTTAATTCTTCACGTGAGGTACTCATGGACATTATTATGCGTTTGCATTTTATTTATATATATGCGCATGATACATAATGCATAAATTCATTTAATAATATTATATTAGGTCATTCCGTAAGTAGTGTCGTTTTCTAATTATAAAAAGAAGGGTAAATAAATAAATCAACGGAGTCACAAAGGGAAAGAAGAAAAACAGTCAAATATTACCCATAATATATAATAAAACTACACTTTAAATTAAATCGCTATCAAAATATAAATATTTAGATGCTTTTGATGCCATTCCTAGCCCTTAAAAGTTCTCTTTTTGATCGCTATCACAGTAAAGCAATCTTTGTCGATTTTTTAGTGAAAGATTAAACAGATGAAGCTATTTATATTTGATTAGAACATTAAAAATGGTTACGCGTAATATTCGGCATATAGGAATCATTGCTAATACCGGATCAAGTCTTTTTATTAGAATAACCATTGTAAGACTAGTATAACAACAATTTAGTTAAAAATGTGTATTTAATTACAATAACTATAATTATAAGTTGTTATAAACAACTTACGGTAAATTATATTCCTTTCCAAGACATCTACATTTCTTTATTTCTTTATTTCAATTTTTTAAATATTTAATAGGCCTTCTTTAAAAAATTATAAAACGACACTACTTTCGGAATAACCTAATAATAAGCGAAAAATTGGTTATTACTTTCATAAGCTTTACTTAGGGATCGGGATTTTCACTTTACGGTATAGAGCTTTACGGTATAGTAAGCGTATAGTATTTTTACTATACATGTTAGTGTTTTTTTATTTAAAATATCAATAAATTTTGTCTCGGATAATATTGATTTTTGTATATTGTTAGCTTACCACAAAAGATAGCATATGTTTAAGGCTACCGAGCTCACTAAGTAACTTTAAACGATAGTTCGTTCTGTTTGGATTTACAAATTAATAACAAAAAGTATAATATAATGAATCACATATTTATACAATGGAACAGAATTCTTGGATTTTTATTAAAGTTAACCTTAAAAATTTATTTTAAATCAAAAAACCACGCAAGCGCAGTCAGCGTTTGCTAGTATTATAAGATTTTAGAGTTATTGTAAATATATTTTCTATTTTACTTTCGATTTCACTTTTTCTATATATTTTACTTTCACTCAATCTTTAAAGCTAAATTCTATTGAAATTACAAATAAAACCAACAATACATTGTTATAAAATTTTAGGGAAACTGTTTATGAAATTCGTTTGTCTTTTTATAAAATTCGGGTTGCAATTCACTCATTCTATAATTACCGTAGCCTACCGATAATAACAAATGGGTAAAAAAAATGTTTCTTATTTTTGGTAGAAAAAAATGTATGAAAATGAATTTGGGTATTTTGACCTTAAAAAGAAATAAAAAGCTTCCTTTATGATATTATAACATATAAATGTCTTTAAACCCGATTTGTTAACATTAATTTATGCTATACGCATATTCTACTTATACTCAGAGTTGATAAGTGCATAAATTTTGTCATAGTTTTCTTTAAGTGTATTAATTCGCCGATTGAACTAGAATTGGTTTTTAATTGAGTTCGAACATAGTCTTATATATTAGATCCTAAATTAATGTTGATTTGTCGAATTCTACACCTGGCGGCATAAATTATTTGGTGTTTCAGCATGAAATGCAACACTTGAAAAAAAATGGTCGAAAACTAAATTAATAGTCCTTACATATGTTTTTAAATCTCTTTTTGTCAGATGATTTATCAAATTTTGCTTTTTTAGGTGTAATATCATTACATGAAGAAAATATATAATCCAATATAAAACCCATTAAATTTGGTAACTAAAAATACCCTCGCGCTTGATTACTATTTTTTTTCCCATGAAAGATTTAAAGTGTTTATTATTTTCGGTAGTTTTCCTTCGATATTTTATTGACAGATGACATCTGATTTGTTTGTTATTATCGGTAGGATACGGTACCTATTTTGCTTCCTCGTCGGAGGCAATACTTGGAGGACAAAAAAATGACGGTGTTTGAAAAATGTAAATGCCCATTTAACATGCTTTAAGATATTTATTTTGATATAAAACTTATTACTATCATCGCTTTTTAAATATAATTGATTGTTTTTGTATAAATGGTTTCAAAACGATAAGATGATCTAAAACATGTTCGCAATCATAAAAGTCTATTATCAAATGAATGATCTTTTTGATTACAGAAGAAAAAATAATATGTTGATCATGACATCCATTACTGTGTTTTAATATATATTCCACCAAATGACCAGTAACCATTCATATTGACGTACCCTTTTCCGGTCTTTTTAGCATGCGTCACGATTCTCCTTTTTTCCATTGTGTACTTGTTTTCTGCCACACCGCATGTTTGTGACTATGTTATGTTAAGAATATGCCATTTCACACATATATGTCAGTTAGATTGAATTTAGAAGAGAAAAAACCGCAATAATGACCATGTAGTGAAATAGAAATTTAGAGAATTATTGTATATATTTAATTTGATTTTGTCATTATAAGGTCGTATATTTGGGGCAGTAAACTTGATTATACGGCTTGCGTTAAATAAAATCAGAGTGGAATTGTACAAAATTTATTGGAATACTAAAATAATATTTGTAACTAGGCTGAGGAATTTAAATGGAGTACATTTTTACATGAGGCATCATACAAAATAATTCCACAACAATCCTAAAAATATTTCAATGGCATTTTGATATCAATAACTATAATATTCGTTTATAATAAAAAAAGTAGTATAACTTCTATAATAAGAGTATCATAATACCAACTTTATATCACAAAGGCAAATTATAATAAATCCACCTTGAAGGGCTCGTGAAACATAACAGAAAAAATATATAGGGTTGTTTATAATGTCATATTGCTCTTGATGTTTTGGTTGTGAGATATTTGTACACGTCTGTGATTCTACAGGATCGATAAAAATTATGAAAACTAAACATAGATAATACCGTAAAGTGCCGATAATAAGAACATCTCTTGAAAGCTTAAGGTTAAAAAGAGAGAGTGTGTAAACGCCAAAAATAAGAAAATTATTTTTTGTCATTAAAATTGACAGGAGATCGATCTTGTTGTAAATTTAAAGAGAGAAACTGGTAACAAAGCATAATTATATGTAATATTAGAATATAAGAAAATACCTAATACCTAATATCAAGTATTTTTAGTTTGTCAATAGTAAATATTAACTTGGATATTAGTATGCTCTTTTCATCTTCTCATTCATATTTTGTATTCATCAGGGAAGTAAACCAAAGATTATATGGAAGTCAAAACAAATAATTTATATTTATATTTATATAATTTATATTTATTAAAATTGTCTTAGTCCTTTTAAATACTGTTTTTTAGGCATATCCTCCTCTTTTTATACATTTTACGAGTGCGGAAATAATAACATTATTTTTAGCCCTGTTTTAATATTCAAATTTTGTGTAATAAACCCGTTCATATATCACTTCGTAAGAAAGGCGAATTCATAATTACGGATTTTTTTACGTCATATTCTGTTAGTTTTACAAATAACCATCTTCTTTAAAAATATATTTCAACATACTATTCAATTAAATTAAGAAAATCTGATAGCACAAAAAGCTAGTATTAATTATAAGAAAAACAGGTGTGCCTAAAATTATTTTTCAGAAAAGGCATTTATGGCTTTGAAAAAGTTTTTTATTTGCTTAAATTAGGTACATCATCAATTTAAAATCTTTCATATTGGTTCTTTAAGATTTTATATACGGATATGGATGCAGAGAAAACGCACAATCTAGCATTCATTACTATTTACTATCTTAATATTTTTGGATAGTGATTTTTGGTGCACCCCTACCAAAATATATATGTTAGCGGAAATGTAGTCAAATCGGCAAGTTATACATCGCCTTAGGCAAACAAACACTTTTGGGCACATTTATATTATGTTGTGGGGTCAAAATGGTAGTTTGCCTAAGGCAATGTATACATTGCCGATTTGACTACATTGCCGCTAACATATATATATTTTCAGGGGCATTTTTATAAATCTATATAGAGTTTTTTTTACACGATATCTATATTTTGTTTCTTGTTGTAAATTCGTGAGATCCTTGCCTCCTTTTTAGTTATAACCAACTGAACGCATTTAGGTTTAATACTTTCTAATAAATAAATCAAACGAGCACGCCAAAAAAATCGCGTTTTTCCTATTTCACGGCAAAAAAGCAGCATATTTTAATATTTTTTTTGACACCTAAAAAAGGAACATTTGTTTGCGAGGAGTACCTATTTGCGCAAAAGCCACGTATTTATAGCATGATTAATTTTGCATTAACAGATAAATGTGTTATATTTACTTACCGACAGCTTTTTTTGCCAAATATACAAACAAAAACAAAAGCTAAAATGCAGTCAAAAACATGAATTTAAACGCAAAAAACCACCGTCGTTGATATATTTTTATCAGCATTTTAGAAACAGTTGTTGGTCTGACTTACATTCAAATTTATTTATAAAACGCGATAATTTAATTGTAGGTTAGAATATCAATGCAGTTAAAATACGCACAAATGTTATAAAATGGCATGAAAAATACAAAATAAACAGTTAAGAATTTGCAGGGCCAGTAATATTTTATATTAAATAACGTGTTTTTAGTATGTATTCCTGAGTAAAAAACTTCCTTTTAAATATATTAAGATACATAAGTATATTATACACGAGTAAAAATACATTAAAACATAACATAAAAAAATACGTAGATGTTATATTGTAAAAATTTATGCAATTATTATGTGCTCTAGAATTAGCCATAATGCAAACAATATAGCATTTTTTACCAGATTTAACATTTGGCGATGTTTACTTCTATATACAGCTTTTCAAGCTGGTTCAGTAACATACTCTGATACATACTGCCATTATAAGGGCATACTGAATGCTATAAAATCGACAATGCAAAATAAATATGTTATTGAAAAGTATTTTTTTATGTTTTAATGGATTATTTATCTTAATGTTGTTTAGTATTTATACCCCTAAAATAGAAAAACACAATATAAACGCGCAAAACTAGAAAGTGTATAACAGCTTCATTAGCTAAAAAGATTTCACTAAAAAAAAGACATAAATTAACATATGCTTATATCAAAGCTTTTTGAATTGAAAAACCACAAATAAAACCCTAAATTTGCACTCATTATATGATATTTAAATATTCATTAAAAAATGACCGAATAGTCTAAATATGAACAGAGCGTTTTACTTATAAATGCAGAATATAACAGCTTTTTTGTTTTAATTGCAGATTTTACATATGTTCGTGCGATTATGATTTGCCAATTTGCATGATAAAGCAAAAAAAAATTTAGTTAACTAAAGTTTTTTTTTGTCGCATAGTTCGTTTATTTTTTCTAATTCGTTTTTTTACAGGATACATTAAGTCGCTATTCAACACATTTTGCAAACCAAAAAGCTATAGAACGCAAAGGATTGACATTTTACCTATATAAATACACGTTATCGAATAGCAGATAACTCAAATGTCGTATTTTTATATCTTGTAGCTGCTTATTGCACCGTTTTAATATGTCCTCAAAAGCCATACTCAAAAATACACAAGTTTACATAAAACAAATCACGTAGACAAAAAAAAAAATATTTAAATTATACTAAACTATTTGTTGCAGTAACAAAAATGCAAAGATACACACTATTGCACTAATAAATCCAAAAATCAATTTTTTTCTACATTTAATATTACAAATACCCATTTATATATATATAAATTATCGAGAAAATGTACGTAAAATCCTTGTTAAGTAAATATCAATATTAAATAATAAATTATTTTTTTTTTTTTGATTTAAACAGATTTTACAGTGTTTGATCAAATTTATTTTCGTTACAAAAACAAGTTCTTATATCTAAAGAAAACTAACCAAAAACTCAACATAAAATAACAATGATTCAATAGCAAAAAGATAGAACATATGTTATTAATATAATAACAATACTTAAAAAAATCAGTCTCTATCAGGGCCTAACAAAAATGATCTTTTATCCTTTGTTTTTTATTAAGCACCTAAAAAGATCTGAAAAGACATTTGAAGATTAATACATGTGGCGCGCGCAGCGCGCCAATCATTCGCAGCGCAGTCCCTGTGTTCGTATAATTTTAAAGACGAAAAATGTAAATATGACTAAATTATTGTAATAAGTTTGTATATTTTCGAAATATATATTTTTTTAAAATGTCGAAATTTTTGACTTTTAAAATTTTTTATCAATTTTTAAAAAAAAACTAACAAATTTTTTTATGTTTTTTTTTTGTTTAAGTTGAATGATATAATTTGTTTGTAATTAGATGCTGTTTTCATTTTAATTCTTGCTTTTTTACCTCCAAAAAAAGTGCTGCGCATGAGTGGCGCGCACCGCGCGCCTCATAAATACATATAAAAAGCCACAAAAACAAACTTAAATGTCTTTTAATACTAACTAACAAATTAAAACGAACAAAACGCTACTATAAGCACGAGTTCACAAACTTCACATTCTATTAATTGAAATATAGTCGTTATATATTCCTTGTTGTTTAAAGTGCAAAAATGCATTGCTGCATTTGTCATTACAAAAATGAAGTCACTGGAGCATTGCGTAAGATCCCAACATTAAAAACCTCAGATAACCAAAAAGTTTTTTTTTGATTTGCTTAAGGAATACTTACAACGAAAATACCCGACATCAGATGTCTTTTTTATTGTAACAACTCCTGCAGAGGGGCAAAGGCAACTACCTGTTTCCTTTAAAGCAAATGAATATAAATACATTGTTTACAAAATTGCACACACTATTGTTGTGAACGGATATTTGCATATTGTAAGGATCAAGTTAGTTTTGCTAAATATCGCAACTATTATCAAAGACTTTGTTTGACAATACAAAAAAATTAAAAAAACTACAATCAACATAAAATGTAAATAAAATTAAGACAGGTGCAACTTCCATATCAAGAAATTTGAAAAAGTACTTTTATAGCGGAATAAAAAATAATCTTGTATTTTTATTCAAAATGATAAAAAATCTAAAAAAACACGACATCATCAACTAACTTTGTTATTTTCGATAATTATATTTAACGGATATTGCCAAGGAGTTTTTATTTTGTAGATAATAAAAACTTAAAACAAGATCAATTGATGTTTGAGTCATCGAAGCATCCGTAAAGTACTGTATGACTTAGTTTATATATATTTTTAAGTTCTTGCTCTGATTCAGCTCCTGCTATGATTAGTAAGAATAATAGAGTTACAACCGAATTTCGTAACAAAACCCAAGAATAATTTATAAACCTTGTTATTTACTATAAAAAGCACGACATGCCATATGTTGTGTCATGATTATGGTGATTCATATAGTATCTTTTATGAAATAATATAGTTTTGAAGAATTGGTGCATAAAAATATAATATATGAAGAGTTTAGCAAGCAACGAACTTATTTAATGTACACCTAAGCTTGTTTTTTTTGAAATGCAATCTTTGAACAATAGGAATATTTTGATACGGGCATTTATACATGTGAACAATCAACAGCCTTTTTTAGTGATTTTATTGGATTTAAAACAGGATTACATTATAAGAAATAAACTTTTACAGTAAAATTGTTTTTAAATGTTATTTTTACATATTTACTAAAAATGTAAAACGCAAGATGCACGAAGTGTTCGTAACTTGATATAAATTAAATCCTTAATTTCATATATTAACGCGATTGTATAACTGTGTCTTGAGTACGTGATTGAGTCATTTAAACTTTTTTTGAAGATTTTGCTCTGACAGTTAAATCTTTTTATGTGAAGAAATCACACATAAGTACATTGGTAGAACAGCTACAAAATATGTATTCCCGATTTACAGACTGTCGTAATATTTTTTTGCTGGGGTTTAAGATTCCTTTCTAACCGAATGCATTTCCATTATTTTTTGTAATTGATGAGAAGGCGCAATATATTGATTAAAGAATCGACATAGATGCGACACTTAATTTTCAGACCTCTAATTAAAAATTTTGGGTGCTGTATAAAGACCAAGTTGCTTGTTCATATCTGCTGTTGCCTTGTGTATTCACATCTTTTTTCAGTTTTCTGGGCTTAAGAATCAAGGGGTTTAATTATAATACAATAAAAAGTTAATCTAGAACATCAAAAAAAAATTGAAAAGAAGGGTCGGTGTAAATTTAAAAAAAATCCCTGAAATTGCTAATTAATAATTCTTTAGAGCAAATATATATATATCTGGTTCTATTAATTAAGTTACGCTATCATGTGTTAGATTTTATATTTACACTGTGTATTTTTACGACTTTGTAAAGAGTAATGTATTTTCATATTTTATTTGTAAAGTTGATTCTTTGTAATTACAGAGATTATTTATCTTTTTTACATTAATTATTTTTGTATGCCTCTGTTCTGCATTATTTTTATGTATATAGCTAAAATTGTATTTTTACACAGGGTACCCTTAAAAAAAGTAAAACATAAAAAATCCTGAACTCTATGTTTATAAATTTGCATTGCCTATATATGACAAGTTTTTAACATTAACTTGAATTTTACAGGTCAACACAATAGTGGCAGATATAATATTTTTGAGGCAAGCCTTACGATAGCAGGGTAATAGTAAAATCATCTTTTTTAACTGATATCCACAATCCAGAGCAGCAAAATCCAGGAATTAGAACCAGATTCTAAAATCTAGAATCCAGAATTATTATCTTAGAACCCATTATCCAGAATCCAACATCTAGAACTTGAAATCTAGCCTCTATTATCTATAATCCAGAATCTTTTTCGCCTTTCCAGCGTTATTATTTAGACTACAGAATTCAGTATCCATTATCCATAACCATAATCCATTATCTAAAATCCAGAAATAAGAATCCGGAATCCATAACCAACACAGAATTAAAAATTCTAGTATTAATTGATGATATATTGTGTTTTTATTGTTTTCTGTTGAAAAAAGTTCTTTTTTGTATCAATTTTATTTTCTTGGTGAGACGAAATAGGATAAGGTATGTAGGTGTAGTTTTATAGAAAATATATTTTCTGGAATTTTTTATACCCCTTTTTAAACGGGTTAAACATTTTAATGCGCATATTTTTGTGACTAGTTCTATAATGTCCATACTTTTTGTAAGAAAAAGATGTGGTGCCTATATTGTATAAAATTATTTATACAATGTAGGCGCTGAAAATATTATAAATTTCCAGTAACAATAAGACAAAGGAATATTGGTTTACATCGCTTTAAAAAAAGGATCAAAAACTTTTTTTTCTGTTTTTGGTTTTTTGCATTTGAGCTTTTCATTCTTAACACTTGGTATATACGGTCAGTTCGTTGTCCCAGAATGCATAAAGTACACAAATTAAACATTCTTGTATTCTAAATACCATATTATAGGCACAAAATGCCAAACTTACAAACTTCTTGTGTTTGCATAAATGCTCGAAAAATTATTGAATCCGTTATAATCAAATACAATAAAATAAAGTTAATCACTTTTTCTACATGTCACTGCCTTTTTTCGTTTGCTTATGGTTAGGGGTCTTCATTTGTATTGCTTTATAGGAATTTCCTAGGATTTAATATATTTTCTAGCCGAACCTAACCAATAAACAAAGAAAATAAAAGTAATAATTCTATGTCAGGCGCGGATTTACACTTTAGGGGTCCCGCTGGCACTTTTTTTTGGGGGTTTCTATTGTATTTTTTTAAAAATTTTTTAGTGATAAACGGTGATAAATTCAGTTTTAATTTTTATGTACTGCTGCAAGTTACATTTAGAGTTTCAGCTCATTTATCAAAAAAAAGTATTCTATTTTATGGCGTATACTCAAAAAAATATTTAAACGTAAAAACACAGAATTACATGAAGGTATAAATAGATGCCGTGAAATAGATACGGCAGTTTACATAGAAAAAACTTTAGGTACAAGCATTTTGGCAAAAAACAATTGTAAAGATTATTTATAAAGGTGGCTAAATAATTTACCTTTTGCTTTTATATACGCTTAACAAAACAGTATTAAAACACAATTAATCAAAATAACTTACACTATTAGTCTTACTAGATGTATACTGTTTGTAGCATTAACATGATTTTACTACACCTTTCTTTGTATCAGCACACAACCTCCTAATAAAGTTGTCAAGACAACTTCAAACGCAATCCCTACTAAAAAAAACTTTAAAAATGCATTTATAACCTGGTGAAGTGTCAAACTACGTAAAATCCATATATACAATATCAGATAGACTTGCAATGAATTCGTGTTGTTTGACCTTTTCTAATATATAGCTTCTACAAAAGGTAATTCAAAATACTATAAATGAATAATATTTATTATTCAAGTCTTTATATCATAGAAAAAATACCCCTTAAATAACCATTTTGCATTCGTTGTAAAGTTTTTTTTGCAAAGATATATGTGTATCAGTGGCTCCGAATATGGTATGGCCATATTATGGGTAGCCTAAAATTTTTGTGTTTCCATAATGGCCATTATGGCCATATATGGAGGCCCATAATCTTGGGCAACAAAAAAATAGGGCTCTTTCCTATTATTTCAATATTTTTTCCGCCATTATAAGACTAAATTTTTGCCATAATTTTTCCTCTATATAATAACTGTTTTTAATAGGCGTACCTACTCTCAGGAAAAAAAAATATAAAAGATTTTATGTTTTGAATAATATAAAGTATGAATTAACAAATTTATATGATATTTAGCTATCATAAATATTTTCTTTTATTTGAAAATATTTATTTCTTAGATTACACCTTATATTGCTAAAAAATGCGATGGCAGGGATTCTTACAAAATAGTAATTGTATAAAATCGATTTCAATGTGCATTAATATGTTGATTAAAATTAATTCCGAAAAAAGTTTTTTTTAAAAAAGAACTTTTGCAGCTTGTGTGAGCTAATTGTAAGAGATTAAAAAATAAAAATATTGTATTTTGGTCTGCTTTCCTACAAATACAAAT
>JAQFYM010003917.1:0-17025 GCA_034694785.1 Agrenia bidenticulata | reverse complement strand
ACTAATTAAAACCCCGCAGTTACATTTCAATCTCTGCATGCAGTTTATGATTGAAATTTCCCTAAAAGCGGCTCGTGATAAAGAGACAACATTGACATAAAAAGCAAAAAAAAAAAACAGTTACAAACAGATATCATTTTGTTGTCACATGCAAAAGTACAGAAAGTCAATTTTTATGATGTATGAAAAAAACAAACAGATTTTGGATTCCTAATAACAACTTTCTTTTTGCAATTTAACGTAAGAAAACAAAAGAAAATCTTTTTTTGCTAACTGACTTTTTTCCAGTTATATTAATCATTGTCAGCTGGGTCGTTAACGACAATATAAGACAATGGGACGGGTAATATCTATTTTTCTTGAGATACGAAGTAAAATACCCGCAAGACATACAAAAAAAACTGATAATATCGCGTTACAATACAATACTGCATACCGTTTTTTAACCCGTATTTTAAATGATATACGCAACTAAAAAAATGTTTATTTTTCGATGTATTTTTACACCGTACAAACTGACCAAAAACGTCTATTGCTGTATTTGTACAGATGCCAAATATAACACGAACATCAGGCAACTACAAAAAAATTTTTATGCCCTTTTGAAACTGAAAATTTTAAATATAAAGTTCGTAAAAAGTTTTATCGTAACTTAATAAACTACAAGCATCAAGTTAATGTTATTAAAAAATACAATTATATATCTTTAATAGTAAAAATATTTTAATTTGCAGTTTTTTTTTTAAAAGTACTGTGCTTTTGTCTAAAACTTTGGTTGGCGGATGGGGCGCCGCCCCTACCCCCCCCCCTCAGACCCTAGTGCATTCCTCTACAGATTATAAGGCGTTTGCGAACATAGAAACACACAATTTTTTTAGATCTGTTTTTTTCGGTTTAAAGCGACAAAATGCGCTCATAAAACAGGCTTCTAAATGAAAGTGCTTAGTATTATGGTGTATTACATTGACACAAAGTAGTTTTTTTGCGGCGATAAACAATTTAACGAATAATTGTTGCTATCCGAAATACACATTAATTGACGTAAGTAAAATTGTATTGTTGTATATGCAAAAAAAAAATCATATGAAAATATATTTTCAGTATATTATCTAAATTTCTTAATAGGAATCAATAAATTTTTTTTTCGAATCCGACTTTTTATTTGTAAAGCTAACATAATACTTACAATAACGCAATAGAAAATAATAGAGAGATAAAATTTTTGTAGCATGCTGTACTTATAATTTTTTGTTTTAGAAATCACAAAAAAAAAAGCAAACATCACCGAACAATTTTTCACTGTGGCACTCTAAACCCACGCAAATTGTCATATTAATACTACACTACTTTCTAGCAGTGGGAATTTGCTTTTATCAATATCATTTTTTGTTATCTGAACAGTTTAACTTGGCAGGTATATATAAAAAATATTGTGCCACTTGTTGTCGGTAAATATACACATCTTTAGGGTTCTGCTCGATTTTTTTTTGTGTTTTTACGTACTATTACGTTAAATTTGTACTATTTTTTTATAATAAACTTATATATACAACTTATATTCTTTTGGAAATGTGTAAGCATATACATATTTCTGTCCATATGGTCACAAAAAATCTACCCTGTTGCACAGATAGTTGTTCTGTAGTATTTTTACATGTGCTATATTTTTGTAACGTAAACTTGTATACTTAAAAAAAAACATTAATGAATTATAGTGCACATATACTAGTTTTTTACACTTTTTTGCATGTTTTTACCCGTTAAAGATTTTTTACCAATAACTTTGAACTATTGTCATTATATGATTGTTGAAAAAAATTTCAACTCTTGGAGGCATAATAAAAAACTTGTGCACTTTTTGCGAAAATGACAAAGAATTCTGTCATGGCTAAAAACCTAAAAAAAAAGAAAATCTACAATCGTATGCAAGTAAATTGGTTTTTAGAAAAACGCATAATTATTTAAATTTTTAATTCACATTCAACTGTCAGTTTACTTTTGCAAATAAGCCTATTTATTGGCATGTTGTCATTTTCAACAAAAGTAAAAATTTACAAAAAAAAATTAAAATTAGAAGTAAAAACGAATTAAGAGGTTCTTTTTAATTTTATACTAATGACGAAAATTTCCGTCATTATGCCTCTAAGAGTTCACAATACATATACAATATTAGCTGCGTTGCTTTGGTTTAATTAATCTTTAATCATAGTAAAATTAAATATATGAATTATATTATTTGAAAATAAAAAAAAGAATACTATTTTAAAAACCTTGTTATAGCCACATAAAATTGAATATGCGCATTAAGGCGCTGTAACTTATTTTTTACCTATTTAGAATTTTTTTACCTTGAATGGGTATTAATTTTGTGTTAAAAATCTGCAGAAGAGTGCATTTGCACGCTTTAAACACTATAAAAAAAGATGTTGTCGTTACACAAATACAGAAAGCAATTTAATGTAAGTTTTTTGTATTTTAATTTTAATTTTTCTAAAAAAACAAGCATTAACCAACGATCCAAAAAACTCCCCTGTACAAAATATACTAATTAAGACTAAAGCGAGAAAGCAGGAGTAATCCGCTCTTGTAATTATAGCAGTCGCCAATATTTTTAAGTACATCCATAGGATAGATAACAGAGCTATGTAACCATTTTTGTTGTAGTTTTTTTTCAACTCGATCTTTTTGACTTGCGAATTTATCCATGTATATTCCGAGGAAAAAATACAAAATTCTAAGTTTTTATGCATAAAATATACTCGTAAACTGCCAAAAGTACAGGTCAATGCTCTTGAAACAAAATCATGATGCCATAGTATTTCATTACAGTCAAATTTTGCCTTAAGAAGTTTTTGTCAGCCGATTTTCAATTTTGTTATTCTATGCCATTTACTTCTCACAAGTAAAAATAAAAACAAGCATCTTAAACGCTATAGATATATAAAACCAAGTATATATACTTTGCAAAATTTATTTAAAACATATGTCAATGTATTACAGTATGTACAAAAAAACAATTGCAGCTTCGTATCTTTCGATATTTATGTAGATTACATTTTAAGCATCATTAGATGGGAAGTATTTTTAGACTCTTGCTTTAATACATACCTGGAATCGTGTTTTTTATGCGAAAAATATATGGTCCTTTATTCCACAGAGAATAAAATGCCAAATTACAAATGTTTGTTTAAAACCTGTCTATAGTTAGAACATATTTTATATTTGTAATACATGTAAACTTGAAATGTAGAAATGGGATATTTAAAAAAAACATATCATAAAACAGTAAAAAAATAAAAATGTTCCGAAAAATAAACAAATAAAGCCTATTAAAAAAAATTATGTATATAAAAAAAGTTTATAGAAATAAAAAACTGAAAAATAATCCTCAATTTAACAATATAAAAAAAACTGGTAAAAAAATTATTACTATAGTCTAAAAAAAAGCAGAAGTGGATAATACTAGTAATGAACTTTTTCTTTTGCTTTCAAAAAAATTAAAAGCGTATTTTTGTTATAAAATCTATTGGTAACACACAACAGCAACACAAAAATCAAAAATAAAACATATCAGTGCTGATAAAATAAAATACAAATTAAAAGCTAAACATAGAGTGCTTTTATGCAAAACAGTAACATGAAAAAAAACAAAAATGTGTAAGATAAAGTTTCCTATAGTAAAATATGCGCATATAAAAGACATATAATCAATCTAGCGTAAAAAATGCAAAATTATGTTTTTTTTAGGTAATTATTATAGAAAATAAGCCAACTTTTTTTGTATACCTAAGGAGACCATAAAAATATTTGACTAATTTTTTGTGGTCCCTTTAAATTTTTGACAAGACAATGTCACTTACAGGTGAACTTTTCAAATGCACTCTTTGTGCCAAATGTCACCCATAAGTGACATTATAAAGTAAAAAAAGACCAAATGAAACATTTGATTTTAACTCTATTGGAAAACATATCTTAGGTACAAAGACAATGTAAAATCATTAAATAGTCAAAGTCGATGATATGATATTTTCTATGTACTTTCATGTTCCAGAAAATACTTTTATACAAAAAAAAAAAAGTTTCATATATATAGAAAAGGCTCTTTCAAGACATTAACTTTCGATAGCAAAATAAAAAAGCCTTTATAGGTGTCTTGTCTGTTTTCTCAACTGCGGGCATTACGATGCACGTTTAATAATTTGTAAAATTACAATTGCAAAATTTATGCCAAATTACACATTTTATAAAACATTTTTACATTCATACATTTATACATGTAATATTTTTTGATTTATTTTTATTATAATTATTTATTATCACCAAATTACTTTTTAGTTCTTCAATAAAAAAGATAGCGACGTTTCCTATAATTAGAGCCTAAAAAGCAAAGAAGTCAACAAGCCATAGCCCGCGTTCAATTTTTTTTCGTTTTTTAATGTTTTATTATGCAACATATATTTTTTTTATATCAAAAATATATGAAATTTGCGCAAGATAACATAAGGTATTACTTTGTATATTTGTATTATTGGGTTCATCGTTATTTCTGTATGATAAATATCTAATTAGCGTGTATGTCATAACAAAAAACGCGTGTTGACTTACTGCCAGTGCCTAGCAAAGTATGGGTCTAGCGGACCATTGCTTTAGGCCATAAAAAAGGGGAATAAAATTTTCGTATATTTTTTGTTACTGATAATATGTAAAACATATTATACTAACGGAAAAAATATTAGGTATCAGACTTTACCATTTTTGTACAATAAAGTTTACACCCGGGTTAGCTGTCAGTTTTTCATACTGTTTTTGTTTTTTGTTGTGTGAAGCATGTGTTATATGTATGTAATGAATCAAAGCTAAGTATCTTTTATAACAAGTTTATGCGCTCATATACATATTTGTACTCGTATAATACGAATAAATGTAGAGCGATAGCTTAACATATCTTTTGGATTACTATGTCAAAAATAATAGCAGTTATATAAATGGCTTAGTGCATTTTACAGTTATATACCACGTTTAAAACATGGCAAAATTAAAAATCTTACACAATAATTTTTTAATAAATATATTTATTACTAAGTAATTTTATAAGGCAAAAAAAAGCATAAAACAGGCATGTAGCACATGATTTCTAGTTCAATTAAAAATTCTTGCAACAATAAAAAAATGAAGCGATATACCTGCTAAAGTGATTTATAAATATACAGAAAACTTTAAATTGAATGCAAAATCATTTCACTTTGCGCAAAAAAATTGCTTAAATATATTAGCTGTAAAATTTTACGACTTTTAAAGTGGTAAAAATCTAAAATTGCAGAATTAGAACAAGAAAAACGCGTATGGAGGTAAAAACATTTACAATGTAAAAAATGCAAGGCATCGTATTAAAATACAAATAATAACCGACATTTTGTAACAACTGACTAAACAAAAAACATAAAGTAAGCAACTTATGCAGTTTATATATTTTTGCTTTGTCTGAAACCAGAAAAAACCGTTGATCGCATGTTGTTTTTTCGATTTTTGTATTGTTTTAAAATAAATTAATACAAAATGTATAATTTAATTATGCTTGTTCAGACTTTTTAATTCTTAAAAAAGAATATTAATTTTTTTAAACTTTTTTTCATCATTTAGTGTAAATTAATTACCAAATTTGTTATCTTTAGTGTTTTTTTGAGTAGGCGCTTTTTTAGGCTTTATATATTGTTTTAATAAAACCAAGTACAAGATAAGCCTTAGAACAGCATTTTTTGTATTAAAAGGTAATTTTTTCATACACAACAATATGCGTTTACACAAAAATACTATGAGTTGTAATTTAACAAAAATTAAAGCAATTTTCATTTTTGTAAAATTTTAGATTCAACATAACTTAGTAAAAAAATGTAAGAAAAGCTTTCTAACTCAAAAGGGTCTATCCAGATTATGCATAAAAAAAACGAAACTTTATGTTTTAAAGATTATATTTGACAAACATATACCGATGGAGTGTAAAAAAGTCGTTGACCACCTTTTTTTTTATTCAAAAAGACGGTATGATCAACGCATAACAGTTCGGTCATTTTTTTTGCTGTAAATTTAGTTTAACTTAGTTTTAAAATTGATAATGTATCTTGATTGAACGCAACCAGCATATTACATGTTATAATGATAATTTATCAAAGAAACTTTAATGCACAATGATTGCGTAATAAATTTTATATATAATAGTATGGTTGTAAATTAATCATAAGTAATTTATTTTTAACGAAAAATTTGTATTTTTGATATGAAAAAGTTTCTTTAAATACAGCATTTAAATGTAAACGTTGCAGATGATGTGGGATAATAAAAGCTGGATTGTTATGTTTGCACGCATTTTTTTTTTTTGGTTTTGTTTAATATGCATAGCATTTGTTTTGAAACTATAAAAAATGTTAAACTTTAAATTAATAGACTATTTGCAGTAAAATTTTTTATTTTTTTTTGTATAAGTTGTGCAAGCCTTGTTTTTATTTTATGCAAAAAAAAATTATATACTTCTAAAACGCGTAATCATTAAAAAAACGAAAAACTTGCAAATTATGGTATAAAAGTGCATAAGCGTTGCAAAAAAAATGGTGCAGTTAAAAGCAAGGAAATGTAATAGACTTGTCAAAAAAAAGTTGTTAAAAGTTACAGATTTTTTTCTTAAATTTTTGGGTACGCAAACTTTGCAGGCGCGGTAAATATACAAATTGTCTTTATTAGTGCTTTTTTCTTAAATCTTTCACAAAAGCAATTGTCATATACACACAAAATTTGCAACAAAAGTGCTTGGTCGTGATCTTTTGTTTTTAAAAAAACAAAACTTTTTACAATTACTAAAAAAACACTTTTTTTCAATATATGTATAAATTTGTTAAAATTAGCCCGGACCCATATTGTTCTGTTGTAGGGCCTGTCTATGACATATTCTTTTTTATTTAGTAATATACTTTTCTTAAGCTCGAAAGGACAGGCTCTTTGTTTTTTATTTTTTACTATGTTTCGAATCTTCCCAAAGTCAAAATTTTATTTAGGAAAATTTAGTGATAAAAAAACGATTGTTTTATATCTTATAATAAAATCAAGTATTTTTTGAAAATCTTTGCCTGTTACCTGGTTGCTTCGTATTTTAACTAACTAGAATTTGTCTTAAGTATGGCATTGTAGTTATGCCATTTTTTCGAAATATTTTCTTCACTTCAAAAAATTTTTCAACATGGTACTTCATTAGAAATTTTTCTATGTGTAAAAAAACGTGGCATTATATGTACTTACAGGGTAAAAAAAAATCCAATGTCACCCCAAGAAGTACGTTTCATATTAGTTTTAAGCGTTTCAATGGTCTCTAAAAAAAACATAACAGTGTTTAAGGTTGGTATATGGTAAAGTCCATTACGAATTTTAGCAATTTTGCTATGTGCAATTGCCATTTTAGACATTATACCGTATTCGCAATTTTTTTTCATTCGTTTTTTTATTTTTTCATATTCTTATGTATTACCAAATTGCAATACCTTGTATTGAAAGATTTAATAAAGCGTAGAACCTGCAAAGTTTGCACATTTTAGCTTAATTATATATAATAATCTTTACGCTTTTCTATGTAAAAAAAAGTTCTGTACATTATAAAATATATTAGTAGTCAATAATAAGTTTTATTACATGAATCACTGGTAATATTTGTTCGCAAGTCTTTTTTGTATATAGGTAAGTCACATCATATGTACTTTACCGTTAAACATTTATAGACATAAAAATTATGTTGCATGTATAAACAAGGAATTTTAGACTGTGTTAGTGACTTGACTATTTAAAACTTCGAATGACTTGCAAATACTTCGAGTGTAAAAATATTGTGTAACTCTGTGTTTTGTCACAAAAATGCCATTTTTACAATATTTGATGCAAAATCATTTAAATAATCGATTTTTATTCTGTTTTGTGTTGCCTTAGTTTTTATACTTAACTACTCAATATATGAGATCCGTTTTAGATAAAAATATAGGCAATTATATATGAAAACAATTAGACAAAAAAAAAGCGCTTATGACTAAAATACTATAAGTCCAGCCAAAAGTCTGGGACAATCTAGAATATGATGCTAAAAGGAGTTAAAATGTATAGTTTTTTTATATAACCAGCTACAACATAGCAAAGAATTGCGATAAAGTATATAATAACGAAAAGAAGATTTAAACAATTTAATAGAAAAAATATGATTTTATTCTAACAAACGTAATTACAAAAAATAAATAAATTAGCAAACCAAAATACACTTGGTGATAAAACCGACAAGCTGCATACGCACATTTTTTGTCTGTTTTTGCAATTATTATTAGGTAAATTACTACTTATAATACTCATCGAAATTGAATATATAGAAAAATTTGCATTATAATAGAAATTAATATTACTTAAATATTTATGACTAAAATATTTGTAATGCTAGTAAAACCATTGACCGTAAGTTTCACAAATGCTATAAAAACTCTTTAAGGCGCTCGAAAAGCAAAAAAAAAAACGAAGCTTGCGAAGAAATAAGAAAAAAAGTCAATTGACTAAGTTTAAATAAACAGATTTACTTAAATTTTTTTCGAGTAACAAAAATATAGAAAAACCCCCACATATTTGCAATAACAACAGTACTGGTTTTTCCAGGCATAGGAACGCTGTTAAACATAGCTTTTTGCAACCGTTTTTTGTGGTTTTATCGACCAAGTATAAAAAAAAATATATTTTCTATACATTGATAAAAACACGAATATAAAATGCGACTACTTATTTAATTTTTGTTTATGTGTTTTTTTCTTTATTTTATGTGTAATTATAATTACAAAAACCTTTTTTTTCTGTATAATAGCGTTATATGAACAATTTGCAAATTATTAATAGAATAAACAAATCTTACGAATTCTAGAGTAAAGACGTACATGATTTATTCTACTCAAAACTATGTATAGATGTTGCGTCTTCTAAGCCCTTAAATGTGTCATACAGGCATTTCATGTTTTGTAAAACAAGTCATTAGCCTTTTGCACATACAATAAAGATATCATATAGTAAGGTACGTTATTTTCAGTCAAAAATTTTTTTATGTATAGTGAATAGTAGTAATAAAGCAAAAACAATTTTTCATCGTTTTTTTTTAAATGTTATTAATATCTAGACATACTTTCAAATACTATTAATGTGCAAAAATTGTCAAAGAAATTTTTGTACTAAATATTAATGTATTTAAACCTGTTTTACAATATGCTAATCTGTTAATATAATGATATACACTATTTTGCAATTTTATAGCAAGATATAAAATCATCTTTTTTTCGATAAAACAAGAGTACTAACAAATTTTTTTGAATAGAACTATAAGTGTGTAAAATATTCCATTTTATCTTTTTTATACAAAGTTATTGTGAGTTTTTCTAAAAATGTCTAGATAATAAAAAATTTTTATTATTTTTTAGTGTTTAATTTTTTTTTTTTTGATTTTAAAAAAGCAGGTTATACTCGAATTGACTTATATTTGAGCGTAAGATGTTTGCAATAATATTTTTTGCAATATGTATCAATAATTTTTTGATTCTTATCTGACTATCGGTAACTGAGAACTCAACATTCCAATGCGATTTTAAGCTTCGAAAAAAATCAAAGCACTTAGAGCCCTTAGTCAATGTGAACGCGAATCAACACAGCTCATTTACGTTCTTAGTTCTTGCGACCCGCGAATAGTTTGTATTATAATATTTATGTTTTTTTTGTTGCTTTTTTTTATCATTGTTGTACAAATTTTGACGCTTTTGTATGTAATTAGCCAAAAATTATTTATTTTTTTTTATATTTTTATATCTTTAAAAATACAAAAAAAAAGTTAAGATCATACAATGGAAAGTAAAGTCAATAAAAATCATTTAAATATAGAAGCAGACAACTAGTAGGTAAATCAACGTGTATAGCTAGATTATATGAAACCATACATAATCGCAAAAAGTTTAGAAAAACGTGCATATAACACCGTTTGGAACCCCTTTGTAGTCCGCACATCATACTAGTACCGAAACTATGTAGACGTCGACCGAGGGTATTTCTGGCCATAGCCCCCACAATTTTTCGGGCTTTGCATAGAATTCATCTATGTAAAAAACAGTCAAGAAAAGAAAAATAATTCAAAGACTTTTTTTGTGCCAAAATTCAAAAATGTTTATTTTTAATGAATGTTTTTGTGTTTACACTGATAAACTGCAATTTAAAAAAATTAATAATTTTGTTGATCAGAAAAAAAATTGACAACGAATTATGTTTTAAATAAATTTTAAATATGCTAGATTTGGGCATACTTGCATTTCTCAATTGTCTTTTTTAACTTTAATTATGTTATTTCTGGCTTTAACTACTTATCTTATACTTAATGCGAACTACCTTTAAAAAATTAGTATTCTAATACAAGTAAAAAACAATGTATAAAAAAATGTTTTCTTTATAAAAAAATATTATCCCAAATTTGCTTTTAATGATCAAGAAACTTACCTAAAAAGTTTTTCTTAAGTAATAAAAGAGTGCAACTATTATATACGTAATTTTGCACATATTCGACGTGTTTTGCACATATTTAGTCGCCGTTATTGTCTCTTAATAAAATTTTTATTTTTTCCGAAATCAAAATTTCTAAATGACTAGACTTTACCACCCCTTGTGTATCTTTTGTACCGAATAAAACAAATATTTGCATGGTAGTGATTGTAGCGCTATGCTATGGGATATGAAATACTAGCATCTTTGAGAGAATTATATATATATAAATAGCACTGCTAAATATGCAAATTTTTCTGCAAATTTCATAAAAAAAAACGCATGTAGAATTTTTGCATTTCGCATTTAAAATGCCTAATGATATATGTGTCATTTTTGTTTTCTCATAAAAAAATAACAAATATTTTTTATATATATAAATGTCTATAATATATACAAAAAAATAATAAATGTGACTAAGATTATATATATATTCAGTCTTTGCATATTAATAAATTTTTTTCACTAATAATCAGAATAAAAATTTTGTTTATATTTATTTTTACATAACTTCCGAAAACCGAGAAAACAAAATAAAAGCCTAAAACAACAACATTGTTTTAAAGAATGCTTTATTAAAACTAAACAGCCGCGCATTTATAGGCAGCGCTATTCAATAAAAGTTTACAAAGCCGGGTTGGTTTATATAGACTGCGTTTTTGGTGCGAGATGAACAGCATGCGAATGTTAGACTAAAGTACCAAATTGCGCTTTTTATACGACATACAGTCTAAAATAGAGTACAAAAACGTAGTGAAAGATGCATGCAAATGACTTTCGTATTATAAAATATAAAAGATTTTGTTTTTAATCACTTTAAAATCCAGGTCGTAGGAGTCACTTAAATTAGGATCAAAAAATGTAAACAAGAAGAAAAAAAAACGTGGAAACCAATACACATAATAGCAATAAGGTTGCATTTGTTACGCCCTAAGATGCATGCTAAACTAGGAGTCACGTAAAAAAAGAACCCGCTCCGAAAAAGACTACAAAGGATAAGAAAGGAAACATAAAATGCATTAGATACGATCTTGGTGCCAATATACAGCAAAAAGTAAATAAATGTCAAAAAATAAACAGATATATCGTAAAGACTACTTTTTAAGGCTTTTTTTTGTTAAACAAAATAAATTATACCCATTAGTTAAAAATTCAGAAGCGGGGACTATTGGTGTGCATAACTGTTACACAACTATCTGCGTATAACTTTAGGGGGGTTTGCTGTTGAATTTGGAGGTTCATAGCCCTCTTGAAAAAATGTAAAAATTTTTTAGCCAACCCTGGAAAAAAAAACTCAGATCCGAACACTAATCGCAACTGTACAAAAATATTACCACTATATATGCGACACTTGTTAAAGCGTATAAATATGAGAAATAAAAAAAAAGGTATCTGATTTAACTAGAATTTTATTTAAAGTATTATAAATAAGCAAGAAATTAACAAATTTGTATTTTTTGCTTTTTCTGTTTTAAATGCATGTCGGTTAGAACTTTTAACTACTTGCTTCTAAAATAAAGCATTTTTAAGTATATCTTTGCTTGGTTATTTCATTTATTTCTGACAGTTATTTAATTATTCTGTATATTTTCTGTTTTTACAATGCCTCAAACCCTCAAAAGCACTTACTTCACTAAAAAAAAGCACTGCTAGAATATTATCAGAATAATTGTAAGCTTAAACGTTACAAAATACTTAAAAGATAAGACTTATTTAACTTTCGTGAAATAGATCAAAATATTTGTCAGCATTTACTCTACACAAAGACATTACTGATAAGTACTCATTCTGTTTTATAAATTCGAAGGATTGGCAATTTCTAGTTATGAAACATAAAGTGTGTTTTTTAAAAGCGCGGAAAAGTACATTATTATTGTCCTTTTATATTTCTTGTTTTAATCTGGCGTTCGTTCTTTGTTAATCAAAGAATTTTTTTTTTTTTTTTGCATTGCTAAATATATACTCGTTGACGTCATCTTACATTGTATACAGAGTGGATAACGGTGGTCATTTTTGTTAATATTTATCTGTAAGGGGTTTTATGTGATATATAAAAAATAAATTTTTGTGAATTTTCTTTTGGGTTTTTGATGAGTCATAATAATAGGTATATGCATTTTTGATACAAAAAATTGTTCTCTTAAGATTCTTTATATTTACTAAAACTTGGGTGGGCTAGTTATATAAAACGTATAGTGCCTGTGTTTTACAATAACATAAAATGATTTTTTTTCCGTTCATTCGTGTCTTCGGTTACCAAAAGAATTAGTTTTGCATTTTTCTTGAGTTCATTTGGGGAGATGAAAAAATAAAAAAACAAAGAAAAAAAAGTGTTCAAAAAAAAAAAATATATAATCTGATTTTTTTATATAAACAATAAATGAAGCTATCAACATAAATTCTAATCTCTACTTTTAAAAAAAAAACCTGGACACACCTATGTTCTCAAAAGTATTTACGACACAAATATGTAACAGATTCTGCAAAAAAAAGACACTTTGCACTCGGACTTTGATAAATGCTTTCCATTTTGCATATTTACTAATTTTTTATATGCTTTTAGTGGATTTGTAATTATTTGACATAATCAAGAAGAAAGAAAGACAAAAAAAAACAATAAACAGTAAAAAAACAAAAACAGGCATACAACATAGAGAACGCAAAAAGTAAATAAATATAATTAGGATTAATTTTTTTCTTAGTATAATACTCTAACCGTGGAAAAATTAAGAGCAAAACTCTGAAATATCATTAACAAATGAAATTACAATTTATATTGATACACATCAACCTGTAAGTAAAAATTCTGATATGCGCGTTTATAACACCAATTACCGTATTACCCGTTAAGGTAATTTAAAAAAAAAAATTGCAAAAGAATAATAGTTTAAACAGAACATAGAAAAAAACAATAAATGAACACTATATATGACAGCATCCACAAAAAAATAGATTTTAAAAAAAAAAAGATAAAGGTCAATATTTCATTTTAGAAAAAATTGATTAGACAAAAACGATTACAAAGCACATACAAAATAAAATGTTTAAAATTTGATACCCTCTATATCAAAATTATTAAAAATTTACACAATAAAATAGAAAAAAACGGAAAAAGGAAAATTAGCAAAAGAAAAAACATATAACTAAAAAAACACAGTAAAAAGACCAGAAAAATTAAGATTAAAAAAAGATAGTCAATAATTGCTAGACTTATAAATACACCATCTAAGATTCAAATGTAAACAGAGACATACTACGACTTAATTGGAAGCTTGCAACAAACTTACTATTTTAAAAAAATTGACGTTATGCTTTGTATTGTGAAAATTGCGCTAGAAAAGATTATACTGGACACCAACTAATGACAAAAAATATTGCGTAGATAACGAGCACAAAAAAGTGCTGTAAAATGTAACTAATAGACCCTGTAGTAACACCTCAACGTTATAAACAGCATGCTGCTTTCACAGATACTATGTTGGTCATGCGCAAGAAAAATTATAAACATCGATCAGAATTAAGATGACTGCAGTTACCATGTAAATAACATAAGAAAGATTAGGGCATTGTACGCAGGGCAAACAGGACAACAAAAAGATCTTTTGGTCTTCGTGTTCGGATTATTCGCCTATCGAAGCACATAATTAAAAAAAAACAAATTGATCTAAAAAAAACTTTAATATATAATTTTATTTTGGGTTGGAAAAAATACCATTTTGTGACATAAGACAAGAGTAATGCTATATTTTATTTACAATGTCCATAATGCCCTTTAAAATGCAACCAAAAAGAAGAACAACAAGACGCTGAATAGCTCAGTCATTGCAGTAGCTCTACTGTAAAATTAAACATTGTGATTAAGTGTTTTGCTTATCCTTAGATTGATATCTGTAGGTTTTGAAAACATAAAACAAAAAATTATGTTTATTGTGTTTTTAAAACAATTTTTTTATGCGATGCTGCCAAAAATTATACTATTTCAACAGTTCTCACAAATTGTGCTTCGTTAATTTCAGTTGTTTTTTGGTGTCATATTTATTTTCTTTTTCGCTTTTTTTCCATTGTAAAGAATATTATTAAAAACTTTTTAGAAAACAAAAACCGTAATTGCATTTTATTAATATAAATGCTTTTTTTGAATCTTACAAACAGTCTTTTAAATCATTGTAAACGAAAAAAGGGTTTTTTTTTTTTTTTAATTTAAACGTAAACATATAATTAAAGACTATAAAAGAGATGTTAAAAAAGGCAAGACATACAGAAAAGATAGGTTAGTAACAGTAAGCATATACATTATAACGTAAGCAGAAACATATTAGAGTTAGCAGTGGCGTAAACAGGGGGGCAAAGGGGGCAAATGCCTACCCCCCTAGAAAAACTTACGCCTGATTTAAGGGGGAAAGGGCCCTTTTTTAGGGCGTATAAAACCCCCGAAAATCATACTTTTAAAAATTTGTTTTGTTTAAATTTTTTTAGAATTTTTTCATTAAAAAAATATATATTTTTTTTGTTTTAGCTTTTTTTTTTTTGCCCATGAAAAAAACAATCCTGGTTACGTCCCTGAGAGTAAGTTATAAATCTGTTTTTTGCGGACATTTTAAATACAAAAAATGCCGTTTCCGACCGTTGGTTTATGTTTTTTATGTTTTTTACTAGTTCAAACGATATCCGATATTAACGTTATTGACAAAATATATTTCTTATAAAAAATAATACTTAATATTATAAAGGCATAAAAAAAATAACATTGATTTAATCCAAACTTTTTATCGCTAAATTAAAACAATCAAACCTATACGTACTATAATGATAAAGCATCTTGCTGGTAGAATGTCTTTTGTGTCATAAAAAAACAAACTATCATATAGTACTAATAATATTAAGTGGTTTTTTAGCCTTCTTGGCAAGGGGATTATTTTTTACGTAGAAAAAAAAGACAAGAAACCCGCACACCGGCAACTGATGCCTGTAAATCTGACACATTGATATACGACGCCAAATGAAAAATTCACTAGGAAAGGTTTTGGATTTTGCGACATGAGTTTAGTTTAAACAAAAAGTATTAACACATTATTTTGAAGCATTTTGATAGCACATGATATAATAATATTACTCAATTATAACAAAAGCGATTTGTGTTAATCTTATGCCAATGTTCGCAAGAATATAAAAAGCAAAAAGAACAATACTTCTATTTACTAACTTTCAAAGTTTAAAACTTTATATTGTATGTAGTACACTTATATATTAAGCTGTTGACATAGTTGTTTAAGTTCTGATAAATACTTTTTATCTTATCAAAACAAAAACATACAATAAACATTTCAACGGTTTTTTATTCTTTTTGAAGTAGTTATTTGTAACCCAACATTCCTTATAAATTACAATTTACAAAACAAAATTGAATTGAACTTACTCAAAGATCGTAATAATCTTAAAGTAGGAACCTCAGTCAAAGACTACAAGATAATTCTCCGTGGAGGCACTCTAGTCAGATAAGCTGCGCGACCTTAAATTTGACTGTTTTAGAGAAATTGTATGTATTTTTACGCAAGAAAAATTTATTGCAAAATAAAAGTCTTGACATGTCAAATTTAGTACAATGAACAATACATTTGCCAGAAGCACGTCTGGAATGTAGTAGACGTAGGTAAAAAAGCAAAAACAAGAAGATGATATAAAAAAAAAGATTGGCTGCATACTTTTTATAGAGTAAACAAATCATTTAGGTTCGAATGAATGATCTATACAGAGTAAAAAACAAAAGTATAAAAGAAATATAAGATTGAATATATAAATATACAAAAATTTAAGAGTAAAGCATGCAGAAACATGGCACGGATAATAGCTTACAACCTGTAGTTTGTATAAAGAAGAAAAAGAATTAAACAAAAGGAGTAATGACAGTGGCGTTGTCAGGGAGGGATGAGCACAAAGGGCACGTGCCACTTCGTTAAAAACTTGTTTTCTATTAATAAAGAGGGTCTTTTTTTGGTGGCTAAAATTATGCGAAAAAAATATGTGCATAAAATGGTTATTTTTTTAAATTGTTTGTAAAAAATATTGAATTTTTTTTTTTCGTTTTAGTTCACTTTTTTTTTCGTGCCATGACCTAAAAAAAATCCTGGTTTCGCTACTGGGGCATGAAGTGAGATACAAAGCAAAAAAAAAGGAAATTAAGAACGATGAATAAATGTAACAGAAAAACAACAGAGTATAGAAGAGTAAAAATATAAACAAAACAAAGTGTAACATACAAAAAAATGATGTCTATTTTAATTGATGTCACGATTTAGATAAAAAAACCGTCAGCACTATATGATACGATATGAAAGAAATAGAAGGAAGGCTAATAAGACAACTATATAACTCGTAAAGCCTGCAAAAATACTAATATTGATATTTGTATGATGTTCATACTAGGTGAATGAATTTTTACGCAAAAAA
>JAQFYM010003916.1:0-17036 GCA_034694785.1 Agrenia bidenticulata | reverse complement strand
AACCCATAGTGCATCTGTCAAATGCGGTAGAAAAACAAGATTGGAGTCGCAAAGTATTAGAATGTACCTATAAAAGTTATGTTTTTCGGTAAATTTCTATATGTTTAAAAAGAAATTCTATTATACCCCTGACTTTGTAACAATTACAAAGTGCTAAGGTACAGTTGCAGAAGTTTTTGCGTGTCTGGTTTTTTCTGGTTTTTTTTATTTAAAGTTTTGGTTTGGACAAGTCAAAAAAATCTGGCAACCCTGCTATGGTGACTCACTATATTGAATTTTTACTACGGTAAATTGATGTTATATTATAAAAATCAAAACATATTTTAATTTTCACTATAGTTTAAATGCACCATAATGAAAATCACTATAGTCGAAGTTTTTCGGCGTGGAACATTAATACTTTTTATTATAGTAAAAATTCACTAGAGGAAATTCCAGACCCTTTTTAAGGACGCAAACGCATATCTTAAAAACTGGAACGCGCCCTTAACAAGCCCTATAAGTAAGCACCATTTCTAAATGACTTGACTGCGTAGCATATTAACTGTTGGTAAAAGCAAATTTTAAACAACAAAGAATCAATTTAATTACACAGATTTGAAAGCTGTACCGTTTTATGAGCTTTTACCATTACAGACGTTATGATGGAGACAATGTTTGGTCAGTTACAACTTAGTACCAAGGAGTAGAAAATCACAAAAAAAAAAGCGCGAACAAAGGTTCCTGTATATTACAACAACTTTATTACAAAAAATTACTCAGCTTATAAGTTACTAAAATTGTCACAGTGTCGATACGTATACTACAAATGAGTGCATATGTATCTGAATTTACTTAGTTACCCTATAAAGCAAAGCAAGAATGTATATATGATTCCTAGAGAAAAAAATCAAGTTATAATACGCATAAAAAAATACAGGCAGAAAACCTGCGGCGATATACGAGTTAAGGCTAGCTGGTTTTTTGCAATATTCAAGAGGCATACTGGTGCAAAATTCAGAAATGAAATTAGTTAAAAAGGACCAGACAACAGTAAATTATGATATGCCTGGACGTACGAGTTATGTCTTTACAAGGTACCGGCAAGTTTTTAGTATAAACAACCGTTTAATCAGGCCAAAGAATCATCTTAAAATAACAAAATGTTCTGATAGTTGGCAATTCTTACCTCTTGCCGTTTTTAGATACACCAAAAAGCGAAATTGTGCCATAATTGACTACTTCGAGCAATTCATATTTACCAACAATTAAATATACAATCCAGCCGAGTGCATCGACGGATTTAAATGTTATAATTTATGGATTGAAAATGATACAATTTCACTTCAGTAAACTTTACAAGAGGAAAGTAATTAAGCATTACTTTAAGATGTATGCAAAATACACACACCCACCAAAAAGAACATGAACTGCTGAGAACATTCTGGTTTCATATAACAATGACCCGGGTGGGCCTAATTCTACGGTTCAGCCAGTATAACTAGTTATTAATAACCCATTCAAGCATGACATAAAGGAAGAATGGGCTTAATATGATATTTGAAATCCGACGCCAATTAAAAAAAGATTTAACACTGGCGCAGCTTGTAAGCGACTCATAGGAACAGATAACAATATAACAGTTATAAATATGTATATCGTAATACGCTGGGCAGATAGATATTACTATGAAAAGTTATAGCGACATAAAAAATTTAAAATACATTTGGTCCATATAAATCAAAAAGATATGTGTTTTTTATCAAAAACTGAATATACTTACATAATATTAAGCAAAAAGTAATTAGATATTAATTTAAAAGACAATCGGAAATGAAGCAACAAAAAATTTAATTCATAAGATTTTTATGTATTATTTTATTTTGTCTACTAACACAATTTGTTTATATATAAAAACTGCGTCGAAAGTAAACTACTTTTGGTATTTTGCATCATATGGCACTTTTACTAGCTAAATAATTGACAAATTTAAGCAGCGCCATAGAAGCGTATGTATTGTTCATATGTTCCTTTTATGCCAATTGTATGTTCTCGCAAACTATATATAAAAATTGTAATTATCTAAGCTGTATTTCGTTCACCGTCATTTATATTTTGTCTTTTACTCTCTATGTGCTACTTTAATGGTTTATGAAATATGTTTTCTATTTTTATTTCTGCTTCTGTAGGTCTTCAACGTCATTTTGTTCGTTCCCTTGGCCAATTACATTTCTCAAAATTTTGCTTACGTAAAGAAGTGATTATATTATGGAGTTTACGGTGACATATTCTACTCCCGGAAAACCCGCAATCGATGAATTTAAGGCTCGTAATAACCACCGTTAAAACAGAACAACGTGGTTTATTTGTAACTGTTATGTTTTTAAAAAGCATTTTAACGGGCACTATTAGCAGTAAATCAGCTAGCATGTTTCAAAAAACATATATTACATGTAAGTATTAGTTGTCACTATAAAAGCACTATTAATGTAAATTTTACAAAAAAAGTGCATTTAAAGCTTTCCCGTTATTTTAAAGCAGTATTGCAACACCATAGTAAGGTGTTTGAAAAGTTTTTGTAAACCCAGAAAGGAAAATATAAACCTTTGTCAATTTGTTTTTTTTTTTTGAACAAGATACTAAAACACATATAAAAAACATTTTGTAAATGTAGGCAAAACAAAGTAAACAATATTTAATGATTTTATAATTGAGACATATTTTTATGACGTATTTTTGTTTACGTTTTTTTCTTATAAATAATTTTATTCTAAATTTGCTTTTTAAATTATTGTAAAAGGAAAAAAAAAATAATTATGAAAATTTTACTTATTTAAAAAAGAAAAAGATTTATAAGTGATACTTATATTTGTTAAGCAACTTTTGCATGTAAAACATACTAGAAAAATTAGAACTGCCGCGTATTTGTTTGGGTACGTAGGAATGTGTAGCTTCTATAGCAGTAATACAGAGGTCACTGCCCAAAAAAAAAATGAATGAAGTTGCAATGTAAAGGCCTGCGTACAACCATGTAGCAACAAACCTATCGTCGACGACAAAATGTATTACCTTTGCAAAAATCGTCTTATAAAGGCCAGTGTTTGCGTCGGCAATAACTCCAACCCTTTGAACTGTTTTTTTCTGGCAGTCGCTCAATAATAAAATAAAAATTTTCTTGTTGATACCTGTACACTCAAAGCGTGACCCAAAAAATTCTCTAGAGTATTTTACCCCTTAAGATTAGGGCTACAAATTACATTAGTGCAAAATCCTTGAGAGAATTTTTTTCATGTCATAAAATGATAATTCTTAAAAAATCCACGAGTAAAATACTCTAGATTAATTTCCCCTCAAGCCTTGAGGGGATAAAAAAAATTTCGAGAGTATATAAGTACTAAAAAAATTCAACATAAAGGCAAGTATGATGGGGACAATTAACTACAACAAAAAGAATTTTTACAATGATACCATTTATTGATTTAAAAGACAGTTTTAGGGTACAACATTTATGGATTATTGCCAACCTTTCTTTTTAATTAATTATTAAACTACTGGCAAAACACAAATTGCCCTATTATAAAACAGCCAACTGATCTTAAAAACAAAGAATATATGGGTTTACAACGATTTTTCTTATAAAATTTTTTCGAAAATAGTTAATGTCCTTATTTTTCCACTAGTGAAAGTTTTTTCGAAAAATAAATACTAGAGTAAATCACTAGAGTTTTTAATTGGGACACGCCGTCATTATACATATGTAAATAAAACAAAAAAATTACAGAGCAAATTACATTGACTTTACTTACGAAAGAATATGAAAACGTTTTTTAAGTGGAAACAAAAAAAGAGAAGTTTTTTTTTGAGGTATTGATTTAATAGTAAAAAATGTGCCGAACAGCTTTTGAGGTTAATATAGAAAACTTTTCTTCAAAGTAAAAGGGCTTTTGTAGCTTATACGAAGTTTTTACAAAAAGCAAAGTGCATAGCATCATTAACAGCGATTAAATAAAGGTTTAATGCACACAGTGTTTTTTTTTATGTTTAGATTTTACTTCGGTTAAATTTTCGTATTTCTTAAGCCCATTAACATCCCATAATTTTATTAGTATACTTTACAAATGCCATGCATTTTGTTTATATACTTTTAAAAAGTTTTCATAAGTATGACAAGTTCTTTTATTGTTTTTTTAGTCATTTTTCCTATTTTATTTTTATTTATTTGTATATGCTGCATTGGTATTTGTTATACAGAAATTCTAAATTGCATTGTGTAGTTTCGCAACTTTCATATCGTAAAAAACTGGGTATGAATTGTTTTTCTATGTTCTCCGTTATTGCTGGTGTCTGCTTTGTAACTGAATTTTTTTTGCGGGTTCGCAAAAATGTGTATAAAAATTTTACAAATGCATTTTAAATAAAAAAGAAAATTGCATTTTTACACGCATAAGAAAATATATTGTACACTTATCCGAAAAATACAAGCAGGTTATTGTCTATGCAGCGTAGTTAACTACTATCCTCTATACCTACAGCAGTTGAATTCTTATCAATACTAGTAATCTTCTTTGTATAAATTACAAAACGACCAGTGTGCAAAATTATATGACAACATGTCTGGCAATAATTTGTATAATATAATATAAATATAAGGGTGATATCTTTATTATAAGACTTTTCGTTGTAATACATAATATTAAGAGTATATAAAAATAAACATGGCTTAAACCCATGGAATACTTTTAGAATATTGTTTTGGTCAATATATGATTTTTCGCTTATTTTTTTACCTTTTTTAGTGATGATAAACTTTTAAAATTTTTTTATTATATGATTTCCGCTTTTCTACATATTCAAATGTATTGTTTTTGTGCATTATATATCGTTTAAAAAACTTTACCTGTTTATATGAATATTTTGGTTGTTATTTTGTGTAAAAAAATTTACGAACAGCTGTTTTATATAGACATGGTTAAATATACATTGGTATATTTGCCTATTTTCAAAATAACCCTGGCTTAATATATGCAATTGAAAAAACAAATTAAGATATAAAAGAAATGTTCGTTGATATAAGTATGGCAAATCATAGCCTATTTTTGTCAGCATCTATGTTACTCTTTGCACATTTCTTTTTTTTGCTTACAATTAAGACTTAATGTTTGGAAGATTTTCAAATTATCGTTTAAAATAAATATCAGAAAAAGTCTATATAATAAAATTAATTTTTAACTGTGTATACGCTATAGAAATAAATTTGCCTACAAAAGTTTTACGTACAAAAAGAACTAACATTATATATATATATATTTTTATTATAAAAAAGCGGCTTTATTAGGTTCATTAAAAAAGTAATAAAAAAAAATATTGATTTTTGTACAATAATATCAATAATAAAGTAGCATGGTCTAATCTAGCCAGGCCCTAAAAACTCCTTTTTTCCCTCTCGTCTAAAAAATCTGAAGAAATTATATTAAAACCAAAAATTTTATTGCGGTTGTAGTATAAATTACAATTATAAATGTATTATCTGCCCTAAAACGATCCATGAATATATTTTTGATGCTTTTTTTACTACATAAATTTCGAGCGTTATTTTCACATACTCAAGTTAAACTTGTGTAGAGACATATACAATTTGAATAGATTTTCAGTGTTAAAAAGAATTTCTAGTGCGGAAAGCCATATTTTAAATGTTTTTTTGTGTAAATATTTCTGTGGTCTGTTTTATTGTTCGCTTTAATCGTTTTTATTTATATATTGAAAAACATATGCATTTTCTGTCTAAAAAATGTATAAACTTAAGCTATTTCAAATGCTTCGCACAAAATTTATTTTTCGAACTCAGTGGTTTTTTTTTATATTTGATGAAACCCGTTGACTTTATTTGGATAATTTTTAAACGCATTTTTTAGTTAAAATAAAAGTGAAAAATAATATTTATTTGCAAAACAAATACTACAATTTTTTTAAAAATAATCGGTATGTTTTTTTTGTACACATACAAAGTCTTATGTTATTTATATATTTTTTGATTTACGCCATATATTTTTAGGTTGCGCGGTACCCATTATTTTAGGCATTTGAGAGCATCAGTCGAACTTACGTAAAAACTTATCGTATAAAAAAAGAAAAATCGCTGTAAAATACACCTTTTGTAACAACAGAGCTGAATATTATAAGAACACTTACAAATTATAACATAATGGCAAGTTGCTAGATATGCAAAAATGCTTAAAACCTAAATTATTAGCAATGTGTCTGTATTCAGATAAAAAATTGAGTACGTCATAAACAAAGTTAAATTAGTTTTTACGAAAAATTGTAAAACTATATTGTTAAATTTAGTTTTTTTAAACTGCAAAAAAGTTATTTTTCTCAGTTGAAACCAAAAATATATAATACAAAACACCACTGCAAAAAAAAACAAACATAATTGTCGGCTTTTTGTCGCTTAGATTATATATTTTTTAGCTCGCTCTGATACGCATAACAAGAAAAAGTATAAACTGTAACAATGGCGTAACCAGGATTTATTTCGTCAAAGGGTTGATTTAAAAAATATATCACTATGGTATACCGGCAAGCTGTCCCATTATAAATCACCATCTTGGTTTACAGACAAAACTCGATATCGGTGGAGAGTACAGTTTTAAGCAAGTTTTGTAGTTAACATTTTTTATAAATTCTATGGGCAAGCGGTTGTATACGATACGGGCTTACATCTTTCTCTTGTTTATTTGACATCAGTACTGTAATGGTAAAATATTTTACTTGTTTAAATGCAAGATATTACATTACTTAAATTAAAAACACTTTGAATATATAAAAAAATTGATTGCAGTATGAGAACTATATTGCAGCATAATTTTTATTGTAAATAAGCATAAGGAAAGTACCATAGAAAAAAAAGATTACAAAATAACGTTGCCGTAATATACTATTTTACCAGTTTTAACACTTATTAATTTATAAAAAAATATGCATGACATAATAAAGTTTATATTTTGACCTTGTGACATGTCAAAATTTATACCTTATTATGTTATAAATTGATGATTAAGGATAAATTTTTGTTTTAATGATAAAGACTCAAAGCTTGAATCAAGATAAAAAACGATCTTACAAATGAACCGTAGCGCAAATAAGTATTTTATATCATCCGCAAAGTGAACTTCGACTAGAAAAAATTACTTTATGTGAATAATTTATATTTATAAACTACTCAACATACTTTTTTAGATCTTAAGTCATACGTAACATTACAAACAACCCAATTTTATTTTTTTATTTGTACTTTGCTTATATAGAATATAATAAAAAAAATATGGCTTCTTTAAGATACCCTTACCTCGCACAATGCTTACCGTTCGCGTGTTTCTTACATTTTAGTAAGCTGTTTTTTACTATGATAATACTAAAAGATATTGATGCACTTTAAGAACGGGAAAAAATATTGCAAATTTTCCAATAGCAATGACGTTTAAATTTACTTTTTTATTATTTGAAACTAAAACTATAAAAAAATCCATTTTTGCTTAATTTATATGCTTTATACAGTGATTCTTTTGCAAAAAGGTTGATTCGGGCCCTGCAGTACTAAAAAATTTCTTTAGGCATGTAATGCAGGCTAACGACTATAAAATATGTATTTTTGTAAAAATCTTTTATAACCCTTTTTAGTTGCCATGATGGTGTAATTTAATGTATCGGCAACAGTTTTTATTTTTACAAATACAATATTTATTAGTTTCTTATGGAATGAAAACTTTTTATATTTGAGGTGTTTTTAACGATATGTAAATAAATTTGTTGACAAAAAAATATTGACTTGGTTTAGATATACCTGCAAAAATTTTTTTATTTTTAATTGTAATTAACCAATGATATTTATACATACATTTGTTTTGTTTTTTTGGATATAAAAAAATTTACCGCTGTTTTTATATATTTTATTTAAGCCGATTAGATTTATGCACATAAAGTTAATTAAAATGAGGCAAGTCATAATAAACATACAATAAAATATAAATAGCAAGTTTATTCTGGCCTTTTAAAATAGGGTAATTTTTAGGTAATCTTTTAAATCTCTTAAATCTAGAAAAGTAAAAATATGTTTTCCTCCTAATTCTAGTTGTGTAAAACACATTTTTTTTGGCAGCTTGAAAAAAATGATTTTCATATTTTACATTTTAAAAAAAAATATTGACAAAATTCTATGCCTACTATAAAACATGTAATGAGATTCATTGTGTTTTAGGAACAATGATTTTATAGTCGGGTAAAAAATTATATAAAGTAATACAGCATTTATATTCTACATTTAAACAAAGCCTTGTGGTTTAAACACTTTAGCAATACATGTTTTTGATATTTTTAGTGCAACAGTATAATGTTAGAGTTGCATAATTTATAGTTCATGTAATTGCGCTACAAGTGAAATTTCAAAAACATCATCACTGCGATTTTTTGCCATTACATGTATTTAACTGAACATACCTTATTTTTTTGTGTAATACCCGATTAATTAGGTTTTCGATACAGCTTTTTTATGCGAAAAATTAGAAAGTGAACCAATAAAGATTTTAGGCCTTCAAAAAGCAATGGATTTTCTTACTGTTCGTATAGATACTTGTAAAATGTAATTTAAATTTTAGAATACGTGTTCTTTCACGAGTTTAAAAATATATTCTTCTTGTAAGTAATAAATGTATATTATTCTCCTAATTCTTCAAATTCAAGAGTTTTCTACCCCGAATTTCTCCTAATTCGAAAAATAATATAGAGGCTTAGAGTAAGTGGCGTATCCAGAGAGGGGTCGAGTTTTTGGCGTGCAGAACCCCCTCTTAAAAGTTTTGTGCCTGAATATAAGGGGAGGGGGGCGTTTAAAATTAAGGGGAAAATTGTTTAGCCTAATATGAAAAAAATTATTATAAAAGACTTTAAAAATATAGAACTTTATCTTATTACTGTTTTTCCCTAAATGCGCCATAACCCTTCGTAAAAAATCCTGGCTACGCCACTGCTTATCCGACAACCCTTTTATTTTAAAGGCCTGAGTATATGTTATATTAATTATGCTTTTTGGATGTCTAGTCTTTTGTGATACAAAAAATGCATTCACAGAAAACCGATATAAATAAATTGCAGAGTATTCTTAGATGTGTTAATTTAATATATTATATTTCAGTACAGTTTAGTAATAAGGATAATTGAAAATACAAAAACCGGGTAAAACCCAGATAAAAAAATTTGTTAACACACAAAAACGAGCGGCGTAGCAACGGGGGGGGGGGTGGGATGGGGAGGCACGTGCCCTCCAGAAAAAATATGAAGCCTATATTAAAAAACGGTGCCTTTTTATGCAGAGATTTGCTTGATAAAAAAATCTAAAATTGTTAAACTTAAATTTCTAAAACAAAGTATTACAGTTTATACCATTTAAATCACGTTTTTCAGCCATATTTTGTAAAAAAACAATGACTAGCCCTGGTAAAAAAAAATTCTGTCTGCGGCGCTGACTATAACATCTGTTAAACCTATATTAAAAATATACAGAGTCAAAAAAATACTTGCAAAACGATTAAAAGTAAGTAAAAAGAACTTATGATACAGAGATTAAAACATTTACACAATAATTTTTTATTTTGTTTGTATTAAAAATGCATTAATTGTAACATAAAGCGTTTTTATCTGTAAAAACATAATGTGGGTATAGCTTGCAAAATTACAATAAAAGATTTTGTTTGCATTTGCTATATTTTAAACAAATTTAGAGGTAACTAATATATTGCTTTTTTTTTAGCTTTATTGTTCATAGAATATTATAAAGAAAATATCAAACAAAAGTTCTTGTTGTTCTTTTTTCTATTATTAGTCTTCAACTTATTTAATTTGAGCATGTTTTTTTTTACATCTTTAAAACTATATAATATGAAATAGAGGGCATTTATTTTTAGAGTAATAATTAGGGTCCGCAATAAAAGCATATAAATGAAACATTTAAGCCCCGCAATTTTCTAATAGTGTTATTTCAAAAAAGTATTCTATAATAATTGCTGTAATTTTAGCTAAAACTATATTTTTTTTACCGTTTTAACACGAATTTTATGATTGGAAAGATAAGGATACCCACGCAATAAAATGCATTACGTATTTACAACAAAAAACATTATTTGGTATTTAATTTCCATTTTAAAATGAATGCTGGCAATTATAAAAAATAAAAAAGAATAAGGGGTCTTGTAATATTCCTTTACAAAAAAATCCAACTTATTTTTGTTTTATCTGCGTTATTATAACTTTACGGCATTTATAAAAAGTATCATGCATGGCTGGCGTAGTTTTTTCGTAATAATTTTAAATATGAAAAAAATATTTACAACAATATTTTTTTTGTTGCTACCATAGTCTACCAAAAAGGGGGGCAGGGTAGAGTGTTTTCCCGGGCCCGTTTTAAAAAGGGTTTTTTCTTACAAATTAACAAAAAATCTTATAGAAATAAAAAAAATATTACTTTAATAACGTTGGCATGACGCATGCACGTGTTCAAAATGCAGTTTGATCTATTTATATTCAGTGTTGTGTAATAACACTGTATGCACTCACTTATGTTAGTAAGCATAAGTTTTTTTATACCAAGGGTAAACTTGCAATAAGCATATGAAAAAAAACAGTAAAATAAGTGTATTTTTTTTTGCGCAAGAATATATTTTTAAAAAAAATTGCCTTTTTAAAATTTTTTGCACAGATTATAAGTCAAAGATACACCTCTTTTCTAAACCGTATGAAAACATTTATGAAAAACTGTAATAAAATTTCTCAATTTATGGCGATAAATTTTAACACTAAAAAAGATATGGTTTGACGTAGTCGGTTTAACCTCTGCACAACAAAATAAGTAAAGAAATATGAAATTGGCAGGATATAGTTTAAAAATGAAATCAGCAATCCGTATAAAAAAAGGACGATAAAATACCTTTTTTTTGCTGTAGAAATAGACTAGCAAATATAGTTTTTGTGTTCGTTGTAGAAAAATACGCATTCAATATATTTATCTATATCAATGTTAGATACTTTAATTAAATACAGTTTTGTAGTATATTATCGTGTTTTTTATAACCATCAAATTAATTAAAACCCTTTTTATGCTTTAAAAGATTTTTTTTTTACAAAAGTTTTATATGGCACTAGGTTGAGTGCAGAAATATTTTGACGCCTTGTTCCTTCACGAAGATTGTATAATTTTAAAAACCGTAAAACAAAAAAAAAAGATGAATTATTTTGATATAACTAACATTTCCAACGGTGTTTTTGGTTCAAATATTATTTTTGTTGACTGCAAATACATTGAGTTATTTTACAAGCGTTATTGTTGTGCATATACAACTGCCAAAAAAAAATTATATTTATTTTGCCTTTTGCACACACAGCTATTGTTAAAAAGTAGATGTTTGGTCTTCATGGCTTGAAATATTTTTAAAAAAGAGTTGCAGTAGTTTATTGTAATATCAATTTATTTTTTTAACCTAGAAGTAAAACAAAAATTGTTGTTTTTAGCAATTTTTTTGACCCCTAACAAATATTGTTTATCTTATAAATTTACGCGTATAATAGAGTTATCCATATGCTCAATTTAATAATTACTATATACTGGCTCTGCACATTTTTATTTATTAAGGTTTTCATGAGTCCTAATTAAAATTTTGTTTTCTTTACATTTTAATGATTTTAGGTAACCCGGCGGAAATAAAACTCACAAAATACCATGTTTAATATAAAAACAACACGACTCCGCTAATAATACATCAAACAATACCCTATTTTTTTTTATTATTGTATTAGCTTTTCCTATATTTATTCTGTACATTAACTTATGATTTCCTCATAGAATATAGCAAATAAATATGTACAAATATATTTATATAGTCAAAATAAAAAAATTGATGTTACAAAGTGCATAAAAAGTAACAACACTTTCGATTTGATGCTTGTGAAAAATATTTGTATAGTACAAAAAAAACCCCTATTCTGTAAAGCTTATAATTTATAAAAAACTCTATGATTTATATTGCGTATAAATGCGAAATAAAAAATGACAACGATTAGGCATTAAAAGCAAAATATATTTATTTTTCTACATAAACTTACTAATCTGGATTGATAGCAGATAAGCACAATTTTTACAAAGCTTTTTAACGACAAATAATTAGATTTAATATTAAAAATGTATCTTTTTTTAATTAAAAAAAAACATATAACGCATTTTGCACTAGCAAAAATCTTGTAAAAAAACAACTTGTTATTTAGTAGACAAGAAGTCGCCGTAAAACTAACATATACAAATAATTTATTTATTTTGGCATTTACTGCGGTATAAATATATTTTTACAGGATACTACAAAAAAATCTTATTTTTTAGTATATCCCTCTGAAAAAAGCATTTTTTTATTTGTATGAATAATTTTTCTGTTTAAATCTCTCTATTAAGCAAAACTTAACAACAACGACACTGTGTACAATATCTGTATATTTTACATTTTTTCTATGTAAAACAATTTTTGTGTTTTTTTGTGTTTTAAATAAAGTTTTTTGACAATAAAAATGTATCGACAATAAACAATTTATTCTTTTGGGCAAGCAACTTTTTCTTCAAGCTGTTTAAAAACATGCATTTTGTTTATCAAACAGCGAAACTGCTGCAAAAATGTTATTATTATACTGGCGTTTTTCTTTAAATCAGTTTTTTTTACAAAAATTGTTTTTAGAAGGATTTTAAAAAAAATAAATGTTTTGACCAACGATGTTCAGAAGCTTTATTCTTCTAACATGATTATTTTTTATTTTTGGATTGATATTTCAACGATCATTGCCCACTATAAACTTCGTTTCTGTCGAAATGAGTCGTTTTCGGTAACATGCATTCACTTTTTCTTCTTAAGCTTTTATAGATTTTGGAAGATAATTTTAATATTTTAAAAGATTCGTTATGTGGAATTTAAATCAAAAATATATGAAATTATCGTCATATATATTTTTATCATACGAAGCTACACAGCCATTGTTTTTAAGGTTTGCCACTAATAATTGCGGCTGGGACCATGCCTTATTCGGTTATTTATTTACAATTTAGTAGACTTTCAATTAATTACGGAAAACGCTTTATTAAATAATAAAAAGACAAAAACCGTTTTATTTTTATAAAACTGTATACTAAAAAAACTTTTAAAAATGCTTATTTACACAGAAAAGAACTATGTGTAATTTTGTTTTTGAACTGTACGTACTTGCGTAAAAAAACGTGAAATCTGTTCAAAAAAACATGATGTGTTTATGGTAATTTGTTTTTCGATGCAAATTGACAAAAAAAACATTTTTTATGCATGCAATAAAGATACATGTGTTTGAAGGTATATTAAATTGGACAATTTGAACATAATCGGTTTTGCACAGACGTGTTTTTAAGCAAATGACACGACTATATACAACTGTTTTTTTGTATTTAAGCTAATAGAAACTATTTATAGTTAGTTGTTGACGTGCATGCACGTTTTGTGTGTTTACCATTTACGTCGGAACTAAATACAAAAAATTAATTATTATTGAAACATATTTGAGATAGATCTTTCACAACAGTTATATATATTTTTTTTAGAAAATATGTATATGTTTTTAATTACTAGATAAATTTTATATAGCATGAAGACTCTTTTTATTTAGACCTGTAACAAAAATAATGAAGCGAGTTATGTTGAACGCCCCTTGTAAAAAATGTAAAACTTTAAACTTAGACTTTTTTTTGCGCAAAAAAATATATTCATTGTGAGTAAGGTACAAGATTTTGCAATAGATGTACACAAATACGATTAAACGACACTTAAAAAAATTAAATATTAAGATAAAAAAATAATAATAAATATTGTTTTACTGTTTGTTTATTATGTAATGTTTTGTAAATTCATTTTAAGCAAAAAAAAAATTAAAAAAAAAACATAAAAAAGGCAACCTTTACTAGAAAAATCATTTGTAACCCGAGCCCCTTTGTGTCTTTCGGAGGGCCTAATTGCCAGATCATCTAACTTTTTTAGGAAAACCCAGTTGCAAAATTCTCTTTTTATTCATTTAAATTCTATTTGCAACTGTAGACTTTTTGGATATTTGACGTGTGGTCAATTTTTAAGCATACCCTTCCTTTGATATAATTTTCCATTTATCTCAATTTACACACTAGTTTTTGGTGTTTACTTTACATTACTCATATCTGTTACTTGCATGTAAAACGTCTTTTGGTGCATTCGATAGCGCGTATTTTGTCTCTAGAATAATTGTCGGCAACACTTGGGCTATACTTGCATTTTTTCCTAAATAAGTAGTATTTTTGCGTTCTTTAACAACAAAACATGCATATAAAATCGCAACAGCATAAAAAAAGCTGTAACAGAAGTTTATGTATGCATTTATGCAATTTTTTGCCAAGTTGTAACTTTTTTGTTAAAAAAACTCTGACATAGACCGTTAAAGCTAATTTATGTTTCCTCGTCCGGTATGCGTTTTGAAATATAATATAAGTTTTAAGTGTGGTCTTTAAATGATTGTCCTAGAGTCTAGTCAGTGTTTTTCTTTTATTTGCTACGTAAAAATCTTTTTATTTGGCTAAATAAAAATTAAAAATTTTGCATATAAATTTAAAAAATGAGCTAAACTCTGCACAAAAGTAGTGCATTACACATTTAATACAAGCCAAACCATGTCTGGGGAAATAAATTCCCCTTATAATTCGCAAATATACTAAACCAGTGGCGTATCCAGGAATTTTGGAGCCAGGTGGTATTTATGTGTAAAAAAAGGCATTAATTTTTTTTCTGTGCGTTTAACACGTTTACATTAAAATAAAAGCAATTGATAAAAATGCTGATATTTATATTTTAAAAATGAAAAGCATTTATACACAAAAAAAGAATATTCCTTTATAATTCAGGTATGCGAATTATTTGATCGGAGCACACTCCACCCCTAGCTGCCGCCCCACTTTCTTTACGCGCATGAGTAAGACACAACGCACGTAATCAGTAGTACACCTGTATTTTATTATGTGACTATTTAAACATGTAAAATATCTATTAAACAAAAAAAAAAAAATTGACGTGTCATTAACTATCCTGGGTCGGACAAGAATCTAATGCGTTAACCTGTTTTCTTTTTAATGTAGGTTTTCAAGTACCCATTTTTGTTTTCAGTTGTAAAATAGAAGCCTTTGGGTAAAATTTGAACAGGAATTATTAAAATTATTTATTTCGTCGTTTGAACATATAAATGCTATTTGTAACATTCAACTTTACATAATAATTTTAATTAAACTTATTAAATGAATTAAAACACCGAAAATGTAATTTTAATAAAATTTTAAGGTTTGCTGTTATCCATTATAGTTCGATTTGTAAACACTTAGTCATAATTTTACATACGAGCTACGTTTATTTTTTACAATACTGCGTTTTTATAAGCAGTGCTATAATGCAGCAAAGCTAGAAAATCTAGCAGAAGTTTTGTTTTTCTAGATTTAAAGCACATAAAAACTTGGCACTGCTTGAAAATTCACAGATTGAAAATAGACCAAAATGAGCACTGCTAAAAAAAAATAGCAGGGTTGAAGTTTGTAGCCACATGCAATACAAGATTGTGTAGTGCTGCAAATGTGGAAAGGTCCTAAGTTATGCCTTTTTTTTTCCTTTTTGTACAAGAAAATCAGATGTTTAATCTAGAATGATTACGTACAAGTTTTATAAGGAATAATATTAGCATGGTGCGCGCGCTTAATATTAGATTAAAAAGTAAAATGAATTTAAAAATTGTACAAAAATTTCTCTTTGTCTTTTCCACAACATGTTTATACATAACGCTTTTTGTATAATATCCCCATTATGTTTTACTTTATTCGGTTATCGTTTCTACAAATAACAATATATGTACTCTATGGCTGAGTAATGTTTTACATAAGGAAAAATATGTTGTTTATGTCTCTTTACTATACCTTATTTTTTTACGTATAACAAGGGATGGTTGCAGTAAAAAAAGAGTTTGCTGCATATGAATAATGTTATATATTATATAATCTGCAATATGTTTTTGCTTTGGAAAAAGGTAAGAATTTGGTAGTAACACTGTTCACATTTTTTTATGTAATTGATCAGCAGTGTTATTTAGTTTTAATAATAAGCAAATAATATAAGGGTTTTGCGCATTTAATTTATTTTTTGTTTAACGGCATTTTCTTGCTATTGAATATATGTATTTAATTTGCCGGTTTTTTTGTAATATTGTAACTACAAAAAATTTTTTCGTGTTTTATTTATTAAATATTTAAATCATTAGGCGTCTTTTATAGTCCAATCTTTATAAATTTGTTTTTATACGTACGAAAACAAATTTTATTTCCTTATAATTAGGTTCTACACAAAAAAGGGCATTTAAGTAAGTCAAATGCACAAATTAGTAGTGCGTGTTAAAATTAAAATAAATCTGGTTATTAAGGGTAAATTCAATTAATTCAGTAGTTATATCTAGGGCCCCCAAAAATTGGTAGCAAATATAATATAGTATAGGCAAATAATACTACCAGAAAAAATAATGAGTAAAACATATAAATTTTTGCGATTCTTCTATATTGGGTTTTTTATTTTATGACCAAACCTTTTAAAACATACCCTAGTTTATTTTTTAGAATTAAAATTTCACCCATGACATTTTTGATAATTAAGGGTCCATAACAAAAAATATCACTGAAACCTTTACTAAAAAGTTGGCAACAGCCATTTTGCACAAATTCACTATTAAGTACAATACTCGTATATTCAGTTAGTTTTTTTAAAAATCAGGGTTTTTTGTGGTGATCTGCACCGGAAAAAAATAAGGACCGGTTCAGGCGAGACCACGGTCTGTTCCGGTCCAGTTCGGTCCGGTTCCACACGGATTCGTGGGTCTAGTGACAGATTTGACATTTTTTTATTTGTCGCATCTTGTTACGGTCCGGTCTTCCAGTCCGGTTCTTGTTGCCGGTTCGG
>JAQFYM010003915.1:0-17038 GCA_034694785.1 Agrenia bidenticulata | reverse complement strand
AGCCAGATAAGCGTTAATTATAATTAACATGGGAAGAAACTTTTTCAGGGACCTTGCTTTCTTTTATAGACAATAGTAACATTCACTGGGTTTTTTGCAAGTTTTTAGGTGGAATAATTAGACAGTCATGGAGTTTTTTTTGCAACCATGACTGATGAATAATAGGAAGTTGTGAAAATACTTTTAAAAGGAATTTAAGAATTTCCATAATTTAAAGAACTCCATGACTGTCTAATTAGTCCACCTAAAAACTTGCGGAAACCCCTGTGTATGTTTTAAGAGACTTTAGTCTCTTAAATACGCAATATTTTATTGCTATACTAGTATAATAGATGCTCATTAATTTTAGAGTCCAAGTCCTCTCTCTCGTCATACACACTAGACACCAAGCATAATACAGTCATCACAACAATGTAATAGTATTCATCGGTCTATCATTCTCAGAGTCAAATATTATTTTTTAAATACCAATAGAAATTCTTAAATTCCTTTTAAAAGTATTTTCACGACTTCCTACTGATACATTATTATTCATCAGTCATGGTTGCAAAAAAAAATTTGTATACATTTTCCCAAGAAAATTCTTATCGAGACATAAATGTCTCACATATTTGTCGCCAGACATAAATGTCGCGAGACATATTTGTCGCCAGACATAAATGTCGCGTGACATATTTGTCGTCAGATATAAATGTCGCCAGACATATTTGTCCGGACATAAATGTCGAAGACATAAATGTCGCAGACATATTTGTCGTGCCGTCGTTTCTTCATGCTTTGTAATCTTTACCTTCAGAGAGATATAATTTCTCTGTTATTACATCCTGTGTATACGATATCTGTCGCAGGCAGCCACTAAAATAATTCTATTTTTCTATCTTTATAGTCAATCACTGCAGGGTTATCAGAATTCTGCACGCAGAATGTCATTACGTCGGAAAACAGTTCTGGTTGGTTTCATTCTATAACTTCTATGGTTGGTTCTATGTTTGTCACTGATGAACATGCTAAAAATGAAAGCCTTTGGTATTACACAACATTATATGCCTTTACATTGATTGAAAAGGATAATAGGATGAAATAAATTAAACTGTTTTTAGTGGTGCAAAAGTTGGGCTGCTTGTGGCCTTTTATGAAGCAGTTCATTTGAATCGAAACTTCATGACAACTCTAGCGAACACTAAAACCGACACAAGCCCATGTAACACGCTGTCGCAAAACGTAGCATCTCCGTTACAGTTACCACCGTCTAATTTGCTGGTTACATTTTTGGAGTACACGTAAGAGGCTCCACTTTTAAAGCAATGTTAAAGTAATACTGTTTATAACTGGTGCATTTTTGTTGTCCTAGATCTTTGATCATGCAAGATGTCAAATCTGAGTCCAGCTCTAACCTCGTGAAGTTATGTTTTATCATTCTAACTTGCATAGCTGAAGATCAATATGCAAATGCATTAATGAGTGATCCTCATCTAGTTTTCCGGGTAAATAGAAGTCCATAGAAGGTGGTGACTTAGTTAATTTAATAAAATTCCATTCTCTCTTCATGTCATAAATTAGGTCCAGTTACATCGTGTACCAATGAGGCATCGTAAAGTCGCGTCGGAAGTTGGACCACCGTTGTCATTAGTCTGTGCGCTTATGGGTAATGTTTATACGTATTATAACATTCGGGTTTTTGATTTTTGAAATACTAATTTAAATGGAACTATGGACTCAATTTCCTTCCAGATTTGATGGTAGAGTTTCTCATGACTCATTTAACGAAACGGCTACCGTATGACATTTATATGCAGAGTGCTGGTAAGTAGTATTGGATCAAATATTTTCTGTATTCATTTTTTAATCCCAGTTCACATTCATATTTTTTCCGCAGGTATAATTCATAGAGTTCTATGCTATCAAAAGAAATCGCGAACGAAAATAAATTACGACTGGCGTCAATTATGGAGTGCATGGTTTACTGTGCTGAAGTTTTTGGTCTCAAATGAAGTTTCACTGTTAAAAAAATTTGACATATTCCACCTTGCCTTGCAAATTGTTAATATGGTCAACCTCTTCATCACGTATGGTGATACATTTCTTCTAACTGCAAATTCCTATGATGAGCTTTATTACGAAATCATCCGATGTCAACAGACGTTTGAAGGGCTCTATTCATTAAGTGAGTTTATCACTATAATGTTTCATGTTTGTATATTTTTTTTGTAATTTCCTCGACAATTTTAGTTGAATTAATTTTTCTAAAATTAGCTGCAAGATACACTTCCAACAACGGAGATTTCCAAGGTAGTGCAACAAAGCTGTCATTCGCATTAGTAAACGTCCGAGCGATATTGTCACACTTTAGTCCAAGGATAGATGAGTTTTTAACTAGTCAAAATATTAGCACACCTACTGAAGAACAGGTAAGATAAGTTGATAAACACCAATTTCGTACTTTTATGACTTGCAAACGGATCAGTGAAGCTGCAAAAAAAACCTAAACCCAAGCTTCCCTGGTGTGCGCAGTATTAGGGCATTTAATGTGTCCCGTCTCCTCTATGAGATTGAGTAAACCTTCCTTGCACCCTTTCAGTTATAGTCCTATATCAAGGGGCTAATTAAATGCCGTATATTCTGTGCCTTTTGGGCACCATAGATGGTCAGGGGTAGTCTTCAACAGCAATCCATTGAGATTGACTTTCCCATGCCCCCTTTCTTCTCGCGGTTATGGTTTGCTAAGTCCGGGTAGGTTATTTTCTAAATACCATGTACTTTTTATGGCCTTGTAGATAATTGACGTCGTCCGAAACAATTACGACAGTTTAACTTTGAAGATACCTGATAGTTTCGATCAGTATGAACGGTACTCTGAAGTTCCAAAGTTTTCCTCTTTCTTCACTTCGGTGGTAAGAGTCGTTATCAAGGACACCAGACATAACTTATCCGGCCAATGTATCGATTACTCTCCGATTCTAGTGGGAGAACAATGAAGGAAATAAAAACATTGATTTTGTCTGGCTCGGGTGTAATACAAAACGTTTATCCCAGTCAGCAAAATATATATTTTAAGTTACAAAGCTTTTCAATTGATTTTGAATGTTTTTTAGAGCTGCAAGGTCATTTGTTCATTATAAATTAATTGGCGTAGAGCTAGAATCGTGACTTGGTTATTAGTTAAAGATAAATATTAAATAGTAGCTTTATTTTAAAGAAAAATAAATTGTTGATAATCAAAGCATACCCTGTGTTCATCTTTTTTGTGTAGCTGCAATGATTTGCTTATTGCATAAAATTTGCGTAAGTGATTAAAAATTGTCTTGAAGCCACTCGATATCTTCAGGTCACACCTTCAAACAAGTATGTATAGTGTTTCGTAAGATTTTGTTCAGGGAAACTTATTTCAGGTAAAACTAATGAACGGACCTTTTTTTACTTGCTGCTTCGGGAAGATTTATGGTTTTCTCAGCAAACATTCTGCCATAGCATACATTTACGTTAGATTCTGTTGGAGATTATATAAGCCTCCGAATCCAACACTACCAATTCCTAGAAACCAAAAATCTTGAATGAGAATAAGAGGGTATTCAAATCTAAATCCTTTCATAAAAAAATAAAAGAGCCTTACTTTTATATGCATATTCTGGTTTGTCGTTCTATATAAATGTACAATAACTTATTCTACTAGAGTCCTTGTCCGACCCCAACGTATTTTGATTAGTGTCGACTCTGGAGACTTGCGAGCTAACAAGAAAGAAATCTAGACTAGAGCATAATAAAATAAGATATTATTATCCTTTCTTTGAGTTGTACGCACGAACAGGGATGAAAATTCAATGTGTGACTGCAAGGTTCAATCAGAGTCTATTGTTAACACTCGAAAATAATATTTCTTTTCATCTAACATATTTCAATCAGGTTTCAGATTTCCGATCCAGAAGAGCGACGAGGATCGTATGTATAAGGTATTATCACAAAACTTACCAGGGATACATACTGGTGACACTGGTGACTGGTTTCTAAGGATTTGATACGTATGTAAAAGTGTCATAAATGTGTCATTGTCATCCTGCAAAGATTTCCACAGCCGTTCCTTCCGTGGTTAGACCACAGGAAGGACCAAGTGATCCCTTGATCCATATATTTTTGGTTTTGGGCTTTCCTATGTTGGAAGCTTATAGATTCATAGCAGGGCAAGGAGTTAGTCGAAAGTTTATTTTTATACTATTTTTAAGCTTATGTAAGAGCTCTCCAGTTTAGAAATTACTCTGAAATTGTTCACTGGTACAAATTTTGAGACGTTTGTAATTCAAGTTACAAAAAAGTAAGCTTATTGTATTTTTCTTTTAAAATCTACCTTCGCCAATAATGACTTTCACTCGTCGAGATGAATGAAGAATGAAGTATAATCATAGTATGGCATAAGCTTTCGTAAAAATTGGACGAATTTTGTACTGATGATATTATCACGACATCCAGACTTGTGTTTTTTCATCGAAAATCTTCGAATCTATATCTGATATAATAATCGACCGCAAATTATATGTATTTATTTTATCAAGAAAAAAGTCTTATGGTCATTTCATTTGTCATATCCCCCTCACACTTAAACCAATATTATTAAGTTGAATTAAATAGTAATTAAATGAAATTTTATTTAGTAAATTCTGTGTCCTATATATACAGGGTGATTCACGAGCGACCTTCCGGTCTTTGAATGTATGTAACTTCAAAAGTTCTCCACCGATTTTTATTTTTATAGCTTAAATTATAGGCAACACTTCAACTTAAAGAATCAGCCTAAAGCTATTGAAATCGGATCGAGATTTATTTAATGACTGCAATACAAAAACTATTCAAGATTCAACTTTTTGTAAAAAAAAAAAATGGGATACAAAGTGGATTTCTAAAAAAGAGAATTGACCACTGCTGTCGAACTTTGAAAATTTGAACTTCGAAATGTTTCTGGATCATCCAGACTCTTGGCTCTTGGGTAAATCCATGGTCATGAAAATGTTGAGAATCTTTGTATCCAAATTGAATAAGGATTTTCTGTATTGCAGTCATTAAATAAAGATCAACCCGATTTCATAAGGTTTATGTTTAATCTTTAAGTTGGAATGTTACCTATAATTTAATGTATTAAAAATAAAAATCGGTTGAGAAGTTTTGAAGTTACATGCATTCAAAGACCGGAAGGTCGCTCGTGAATCACCCTGTATATATAAAGAAGAATCTAGGATTCCAAAAAGTAGAAGGACCTTGTTCCCACCTACAAAGAAAATATAAAGCACGATGAGATGAATTTCAATCAATATCAGAAGTTTCCCTGAAAACAAATCGGGATTAAGTATCATGTTTCACAGATTCTCAATTTTCAAAGAGAGTAAACCATCTATTTTACCAGGATACTCTAGACTTTTCTGGGATAAATAATATTATTTTACTTTATCACTAACCACGAAGCTCAGCTTACTTCAGTCGTCAGCATAATATGAGAAAGTTCTAATACCACAATAATATCAACCGTATTCCATAAACCTAAACAAAAAAAGCAAGTGTGCTCCAACAACATACTATTTTCAGCACAGTTGTAATATCCTGCTTTCCTCTAACTCGACGCGTTAAGTTGGAGCACCTTTAACTATTTTCCAATTGCTTAAGTGTGCTCTAACAAGCGTTGCTAGAGTTAACATGAACCATGTTTCCGTTGTAAGTACAGCGCTATTGAGATTGACTCTACACGAGGCTTTTCTAACAAGAAAAAGCCACTAGAAACTTGTAAGGATTAAATTTATGCTCCCAGCGCGCAGCGACCGCTAAAACAGTATATAAAAAACAGTAGAATACAGGATAACTTGTGAAAGATTTCTGATTGGCAACTCAAACCAAAAGAAGAACCTCTTGATGTATCGATTGTATGCTACGGTCATAGAATCAGATACGATATACAAATTACGTTATGTGTAGACGAAATGTGAAATAGAAGGAACAGCAGGACGTCTTCGACGAATTTTGCGTTAGGGTAGTCTTTTCTATTAATTAAGTTATCCCCTTTGTTATTTCCTCAGTGAACCCCTTATAATTTTTTTCAACAAACTTGGAGTCGAGTCCTTGTTATATAATCATATATTTTTTCCCTGTAAACAAACCACATGAATTAGAAACTATGTATAATAAAAATAAAAATAAAGTTCTTGGCCTAAAGGGAAAACAAAAATTTGCTCTCGTACTCCTTAAATTATCTGAAAAGGTTACTACGGATGAGAATAAACATGAATTTTGGGCTTGAACCAGTTACAAAGCCTTATGCACAGCATATTTTATTTACATATTCTTCAAACCTTCTCCGTGCTGTTCAATTTTTCCTTCATTACGGTACGCGTGTAATGACTTATTCCTTTAAGACTACAACGCCCACAAATCCATTACCTCGTATAAACATTATAGAAGAGGTGCCTCTAGAATTTAAAGTGGCTCACTATAAATCCTATTTCCAAATCGATAGTGATTCTTTTTCTCCTCTCTGTACGTGGTTCTTTTCATTCGGTACATTCGTCTTTAGATATAAGTCCTTACGTCCGACGGTCCTTAAATTTAATGTATCTCAGTAATCACAAATCTAATAATCTTATATATTTTGATTTTTGATACTATAATGATATTAAATTATGCTAATATCATAATACATGGGCAAGTTTGTAATAGGTTATCAGAATCTTGAGTATACGTTTGACTTTAGTAAATAATTCGATATACGATTAAATGTCTACCTAAATAAGAAAGCTTCTAAAAATGTTCTTGAAAAACATAGGTATCTTTGCTCACTATACAGCACTACATACAGTTGACAGTCTATATTTGCAGGGGTGAAGGAAATAATTTCTAAAATGAATTTTGAATATTTAAAAAAATCCTTTTAGCTAAGATTGCATCGAAAATAATTGTTTTAACTTCTACAATCAATATCAACGAAAATTACATATTGTATATTATTTTTGAAGTCCCAACTATTGATGGCTATCAAGACTTTTTGGGTTTCGTCCTGTTTTATTGTTTTTGAGGCAACAAAAACCTTCTCACATCAATAAAAATAATATCGGCATCGGTGGCATTATCCCTGTAAAGCAGGTTCGAAAAAAAATTATATAGAAAACAATCAAAATCCTCTTCTATGTTTCGCCATTAGTAGACTTCAATATGCCCTAAAAATGATTCATTGAAATAGATACCCCAGGATGTAATCCTTAAATAATTACTAATGAATAATACACAAGATTTTAAAATGGTTACTCTGACTGATAAAGTGGCTTGGTTGTTTTCTTGTGGTTAGGACCTGTTGCGTACTACGTATACCAAATATTCTTATACTTTGGGCCTAGAGTCTTCGCTAAATTCAGAAAGGGAAAAGAAAGGGAAAGTCTCGAAACACCTGTTGTTGTTGCTCCTTTTGGTTCGTGCCTATTGTATCGTACAAAAGAGATAAAAGCATTATCAGACCCTCCATTCAAACTAATTATCTCACTCCACATGTTTGTCTTCTGTTCCGAACGACGCCATTCAAGTCATAAGTTACATGAAAAAGTAGGCCTTCAAATGAAATTGAATTTCATGAAACTCTGTGGGACGTTTGCGTTAACAAAAAAGGTTTTAACTTTTTCAACTCAACCTAGTAACGCCTGGGAGTAGCTAAAACCATAATAAGTAATATTCAATAGCACGTATTCGTACGATTATGTTAACAATTTGGCCTTGATATCATCCAAGATTATTTGTTTGAACTTTGGACTGCATATTTGCAGTATAATTGCAATGATAATGCCGTTACACCCACAAAAATAAAACAATCACGTATTTTTAACAGAAAAAGAAAAAGATTCTTTATTGAAGTTTTTTTGCAATCTCTGTGCAAGTGAAAAAAAATTCTCGTCGATTTGATAAAGCTAACATAAAACATCAATGAATCTTGTTTCGTTTGATTAAAAAATTTATCCGTTTGGCGTGAAATTAAAAAATAGTTTGATGAATATTTTAATTGATATACTTTTTAATTAAAATAATTGTAACATTACAAAAACTAAAAGTTTTTTATCTATACGAAATGTAAATGGGTATTAGATTAAACGCCCAGCTATGGTAGTCTTTCATGATACATTTTGTTTAAATATATTTCACTACCACTTTATACACCACATCGCCACATATCATATCATTGACTTGCTGACAAATTCAAAGGGTGAGATCAGAAGTTGGTTCTATTCTAATGCTCGAGTATGTGAAATATAAATTGTATCGCGTTGATGATGCATTCATCGTTGGGCTAAAACAAACAACCCATTGAATTTTAAAACAATGGCGTGACGGAAGGATTTTATAGTACATGAAGTCTCGATCGTATTACATCAAAGGTTTATAGCCACGGGCATTAAATCTCATGAAATCATGGTTGAGTGCAGAGGTTTTCTGCATTAGGAGCACTGTTTCACAACAGTATATCAAACAATAATACTATCAAACCATAATAGCACGAAATCAATAATTACTGATTGCCCTCACATATATATAAATGTATATACTTGGCGTGAGAGAATATTTATTTATCTAATCATCATACAATACTAGGAAGAAAAAGTAAAATCATAAAAAGTTTTATCAAGTATCAAAGGGTAATTGGGAACCATATATATGATAGGGACCCTTGCAAATTTAAACCTCAGATACCTTTCTTGGTTCACGATTGATAATTTTTCATAGTCTGACCTAAACCTAGCTCTGTATTGAAAATTAGTATTGGTAATTACGCTTATATAATTTTGTTCTAACTTTCCCTGCTGTGTTTTCGTAAAAATAATTGACCTTACAAAGGCCCAACATCAGTTTTTTAAATCTCATTCAAAAAGACAATGGCAGAAAAAATGTTTTTGGCAACAGCTAATCGATAAAATTGGCCCTTGATGTCATACGCGGTCAAATACTATTTTCCCCAGCGCTACAGACTTTGGATATTTGATGATAAGTCGATAAAATTTACCCTTGAAAAAATAATTTACTTAAAAATAGTGAAAGTTCGATATTTAAAATTCTGTGATAAGACACTTTTGTGAAAGGCATTTTTGGCTGAAATAATTAAAAGTTTTTAGGTGAACAAAAGCATTTAAATTAAAATCAAGAATACAAACAACCAGATAGCAGCTTTATTGAACCAGATTTGCATGATTGACGGCCTGGACCTAATTAAAGTTGCTAAAAATTATCCTCTATAGCTGCCCTCATAGAAAATCTGAAAACGAAAATTCAACGAAAGGGTTATAGTTTTAAGGAATTTGATCAGCGCGAGTTCAAATTTTGCAAACACATAACCTAAAATATGTGTGAATGACATAATTCGCAAAATTTTCAAATTAATAGCACATTTTCTTGGTGCAATTTTAGTTGAGCTGAAGCTACCACTAAAATCTTCCGAAACCCGGTCAAGGTGAGTGGAATAATGCAATCATACATATTCCTGTTTCGGCTTTAGTATCCTTTTCAAACTTCCGGTGAACCATACCAACTTCGAGTCTCTGAACTTTCTCCCACTGGGGAATGTGAGCAATTTCCGCGCAATTTGCCCATGTATGTTCAGAACAGGAACAGAGAAAGCTGAAAAGAGAGAGACGCAGTCGTTCCAAACTCGATTCGACCTCACAAATCATACAAATAGAACCTCTCATACCTTTCTTTAGTAACAGTACGCATTTTGTCACTCTCAATAAAAAAGTTAGGGCAAATAAACCTGCTACTTTCCTCAGTCTTGGAAGTACATCTCGATTGACTCCAAGCCTTTGAAAGAAAATTGCACTCAGCATCTCATCATAAATCATACAATTTTTCTCGTTCATCACGAACCATCGCTATTACTATCCTCTGATTCGGATAGATACATCGAAACAATCCTGCTCTTTCCAAATCAAAAAGAGCACTCCTATTTTACGTTCCTGTTTTATCAGGTCACATTTCAATTTCATCCAAATCCGTTCCTATTGATCCGTTCCATTAGGTTTTTAAAGCTCCTGGCTTACTCTTGTGCAACAAGTGTTTGGATACTTTCCAACCTTAGAGAGTGGGAAATTTATTGAGAGACTTTAAATTTATCCAACATCATGCATCACAATATGTACTTTTAGCCTCAACCATACGCCATACACACTTTGAAGTTAGTTAACGGACAGAATCAGTGTGGTTCCTTTCATTTCTGAAGTAATAAACCAACAAGTACTAGAGCATACCAGTGCCATTGACAACTGAGTTACATTCTCTTCCGGAACAATGTGAAATGTACAGAATACCAAACAGTTATCATACCGTTACAAAAAGGGTTTGTAGCATCGAATAAATACATTCGAGAAGGGTAGAACACCATTTTTTTTTTACTGGTCCCTATTTAATTCGAAGCATAAGATATATTCTTAAATCTCTGTGGCTAGAGCAAGATCAGACTCTTTATGTTATCTCTATATTTCATATATTAATTCAGCAAACGAAAATATTTCACCGCTACATTTTTCTTCACAAAAACTATCTTTGAAATATATTAATACAAAAATTTAGATGTGTATGAGCCAAAAAATATTTTCATTTAATACGGTAAGGAAATTTCTACTTATGTATGTCTTATTAGATTATTTTAATTTCTAGAAAAACTTCTAAAATTTTCTAATTTTTAATAGACTAATTTTTCAGTTTCTAGCACACTGATTAAACTGATAAGTTTATATGAAACGATAGATTTCTAACTTGGTTTTAAAGTATAAGTTAGTTAAGTTTAAAGAATATTTTGTTTAAAATACTGATTTATGAAGGTGAGTGACACGAATGGATTTGGATTTGCTTATAGAATTCGTAAAATCTATCTATGAGGAACGTCTAATGAACACATTGATACATAAAAACAAGAGCTGCATAAAACCTGTGTTAGTTATACATTAAAGGACTAAATTTTGTTGTTAAACTGTTACTAATGATAACAGCGAAAGCTATTCGAAATCGCCCAAAGTTAACTGTAAACCTAATAAATTCATCAATGGAAGGACCACCACCTTCAGCGAGCTCCTTAAGTTTGGACTGGGAAAGCTTTAGTGGAAAGTGCCGAATTAGAAACGAATGCAATGCCGGTGTTTCTCCTCTTAGCCCATCCCGAAACTACCAGGATCGACTTGTATTACCATTTGGGTATGGCTTGAAGCATTTTTTTGTCTATATTTTACAAATGAACAGCCGTTTTTTAATCTAAGAAATACAAATCAGAATCTGGCAATTGGTTCATCCGATTAGGTTAAATTTTATCAAAACCAAGAAACCAGCTGATGTCAAAAGTTCCAATCATTTTTCTGAATGTAAGGATGTATGAAGGAAATTAAAGTTGGAACTACTTTCACTAAACCTTACAATGTACTCTGCTTTAATGTTGTACTTGAGATTTAAAAAATCTTTTCCATGCACAGAGATGCATGAAGATTCTTTGGCGTTGCAAAGACGAAGATTTGTATTTCGATTTTCTCAGACATGGGTAAAAAGCAATTAATATAGATGAGATTAAATATGAATGTAGGAAAGCACCTTCCTAAAATTGAAGTTGAAATTGCTGAAGAGGTCCTGCTCCTTTCCCTATCTATGTAGACTCTTATGTAAACCAGGTGAAATCTGCTTCATTTCCCTTTCAACTCCTGATTCATCAGATAGATTTTCATCAGTAATACTGAATACAAGTTTGAATTGAACACCTCTTTTTAAAGAAGGCTACTTAAGCTCAAACATTTACATAAATACAAACTTCTACCACGCAGTTTGGACAAATATCTAAATTAGTTTTGAACAAGACTATTGCAGAGTATTATAATTAGTTTGCATGCTACAATTTGAGCCATAAATATAATTGTAAACGATAATCTCATAGTGCTCCTAAATCCTGATGAAACTAAACCTTTGGACATGAGGGGTGAGGTGAGAAATGCTAAAGTCGAAGACGTTGGGTGTTGAGAGAAAGTTGGTGAAAGCTGAGTGGATATAAAGTGTATCTACAGCTCTTTTGCTATCAGCTCCACCTTTCCATACCTTCTTTTATTTTATCCACCTTTCTCCACACCTTCCATCTCGAACTTGTAGATATCGCGATGCTTCGTATTCTGTTGACTAGAGGTACGAGCAAGTACCTCATCACATTCTCAGATGGAGAGAAAGGCTTGTACATGTTTTAACCTTGAGAGTCGAGACGGTTTGACTTTATCGTCAATATATGCACCATCGCTGATTTTTTAAAACGCCGATCTGCTATAAAGACTCAGAAGCTGGGAAAGTGGCTAAATATATAAATGAACTGACTGCTACGTTACCAATAGTCAGGTTCGTCGAGACCTGTTAATATTGTCTATTTGGAATTTTGATGTAACTATTGATGATTTCATTTGAGCTTGATTACATTGTAGGCTAAGGCCAAAACGTTGTCGATTCATGGTTTGTATATTCAAGTTGGGAAAGGAAGTTTGATCCTGCTTACTCGTGTCGCTTTTGAATTGATTCGATTCGACTGAAATAGGAAAGTGGATGCAAGGAAGCTTTGTTTCTATCTAGAAAAATTTTTTCAGCCTTTTAGATGTGAGGCAGTTGAGTTTTTAGGTATTTTCGTCCGAGAATTTTCAATATTTTTTGTCTTCTCAGGGTCCTTAGAGCTTTCATCGAAACAGGATGCTTGAGTTCCATTTGAATAATGACATTTAGAATTATATTTAGAAGTTACATTATGGAACTTAAATTAGGTTTTGGATTTCAGTGAAATAAATCCTCTTCAATCGTAAGAAAGCGTCACACCGATAAATCAATTATAACCTGCCAAGTGCAACCCCAAAGTCCTTCATGCGTAATTAATTACAGATATTTTTGCTGTTTTTAATAATTCTAGCATTTATAGACTTATGAATATTCTCGTATGGTTTGACACTAAATAATCAAAATTAGTGTTATCATGCACACATGAATACATGCATGAAATATTTTTTCTCTTGGTAAAGTAATTTATTAGAAAAACTTAATATAAATATCTTGTTTGTTCAAATGTGAACCAAATTTAGCAGATTACCCAAGCCTTAAATTAGTCTGCCCCTTTAAACGATGACAATGACAAGACAAATCCTAAACCTTCAAAGTCCTACCAACTCCACCCACGCATGTAATATCGTTCGTCATTCCTATTCCGTCAATAACTCAATTGCTTTTGTCTGTTTGTTTGCATCGCATTAAAGTAAACAATTATCTTTCGATAACCTCAGCCCAAGCACGAGCTTTGTCAGTATACTATAGAAAATATGTTATTCCAATATAATATATTAGCATAAAGTCATCCGTAAGTTGATGCATAGTTAACAGTCGTTCATATTTTTGTAGTCCATCGATCTATGTTTCTACTATTGTATCCATTCTTGGACTGCATAGATATGTCAACGTCATTAATGGGACGAATAAAAAGTTATAGTGCGTGGCATTCTGTGAAATTGAATCGACTTCTCTCCCGATTGGCGTAACACAGAGTATTTGGTTTACAGAAATGAGACAGTGATATATCGCTTATAAAAAGGGGTCCGGCTTATTACAGAACTTATCAACTCAGTAGTCGTCCTAAACTACTTGACAGGTTTTAAAGTTGTAACTAGCTTATAATCGCCACCTGGCCCTGACTTTTAAATTAGTTTAATTAGAAGCAAATTTTATAAAAAAAATTATCTGAGTTCAAGTCAAAATTTTTGGTCAACTAGGTTTTCGCTTCAAAAAATCAAATACATCTTATGATTGACAAAATTCTTGATGTTTAATTTAAATTAAGTTATAAGTTTTAAAATGATAGTTAGAAATTATGGAATAGCATATTCCAGTCTTGTGTCTTTACAAATAAATAGAGATTGTGAGGTAATGTGCAATCATGAATCAATTATAAATACGCGAGACGCTTTTCCTTGGCTGGATTTGTCCAAAGTTAAGCCTTTTTTTATATAGCAGCACGATCACAAACCATGAAATTTTCTTGATCCATTTTAAGTGGAATAAATTAAATTCATAAAATTCATATATTTACGGCATTGGGTAAAAACAAACCGTATAAATAACATATAAAAATTCTTCCTATGCATACAAAGAGTTGGTATTCAAGACTAGGGTGGAATGGCAATTTGAAAAAACTATAATTTTACTTGTAGAGATTATATTATGATTTGAAGTGGAATTAAAAATGCCAAAATTTCTCACAGATATAAAAAATGTTTTTACCTTAATGGAACAAATATCTCCTCACGAAGACTACATAATTCCATTTCAACATGAAAAGACCATCTGACTAAAACTCCATTTAGTATTAATTTCATTATTTTATTTTGAAATCGAAAATGCACTTTATACGATGTACTCGATTAGTTCGACTTTCGCGTTAAAAAAGCTAACATTAAATAGGATAGTCCATCACCATTGTAGTATTGTGTATGATAGAACGACTCCTAAGCCAGAATAGAATATGTTTCATAAATCATGGTGCGTCTAGTCTGTGAGGAATATCGAGTAGCTTTATTACCACCTTCTGTGACTTAGTAAACTGCTTCAGTTGAGATATAAGGAGGCTCATGTAGGGAAATCAATTTCATTTCATTAATCAATGTCCAAGTTTTACTTAAGCTACGTTGATCATCAACTTTATTTATCAGTCAGTCAAGAAAAATTAGGGAAATATAAGAGTATAAGATCGGTTTTGTTAATAGAAGTAATATTTACAATGTAGAACACTTGAACTTTATGCTACTCAATTCAGAAATTGGATTTATTTAAAAATTTAACATATACTACTAGAACTGGACCTCAGTGTATTGTTACTGTAAATGTTAGTATATGTAATCGATGGGAAGCTATTTATCAAACTCATGTCAAAAAATAAATTAATAAAAAGCATCAAGCTTTCAACTTTTAACATACTAGGCTTCTGTAGGCCCAACAATGGGCTACTTGTTTGACCTGTTTGAAGATCAAGGGTAGACTTTTTCAACAGTGCCATAGTTATTCGTTATGTATACGGCCTGTTTACTTAGTCTAATAAGCCGAATTTGTTATTCAGCTTTGAAGTCAGACCAGTCGTTGTGGAAGAGTAGTAGTAAGAATAAAACTTCATTTCCAGAAAAAATACAAATGAATTACACAATCTAATATAGAAACTTAAAGCATGTTTTGCAGGTCTTGCAAGACTTGACATGCTATCAAGAATATGACGTGCATGAAAAAATAAAATAAAAATTCTTTCGATCATATTCTTGGGTATAAGATATAATCTGGAGAAAATATCCTGAAGCCATCATTATAGGCTGGATAAATCTTTTTATTATTAATTACATTTTCAATCTAACAAATAGCAGCCGTCTGTAAAAAGGACAATATTAATGATGTTATCTAAGTAATGTTGCCTAGTTCTATGGTATGTGGGCACAGACGTTTCTGAAGATAAATAACAAGCCTTGAATTTCCAAATCACACGAATGAATCATCAATTTGCCAAACTTGTTTACTTGGAATTGAGAAATCATGAAATGAATGTTTTCTCATCTGTAAATGTTTTCATAATTCTCCCACCTTAATCTTATAAGGAAAGGATAATTAGTGATTTTATTCCATATGAATAGGTTACATAAACATCTCAAATAATAGTTGTTTGTGAAGAAATCTCTTCACTTTCCTTCCTTTCTCCTTCCATTCTTGTTTTCTTTACTCTTTCCTGGGAAAAATATCCATACAATATGATACAATATTTATAATCGTCTATTTTCCAGTTTGTTTCCCCTCAAAAATTACCATACCGTTGCAGGGCTGTGTCACTCCAACCGTAAACTTGGAAAAGGATAAAATAGACTACCTCTGTCAATGAAAGCATAAGAGTTTTCATAAGTCGATCAAATAAAAATGGTTGACAATTAGTCGTTTCTGGACACAAAGTTGTCGATCTCGGTCGCTCCTTTAAAGTTGGCGAGCTCGGATGACTGAACTGTAAATATTCCAATGTTCATTGATTTAATTAAACATCAGGGGAACTAAAAACAACTGATTACTTAAAAATTCTACGCAATTAAATATAAGAACACAGTTATAGCTAAATTAATCTAGCTCGCTAACTTTAAGGTAAGAGAGGCATGGGTTGTCACGTTAGCAGCTTTTATTGGCCTGAAGCTTGGCTAAATAAGTAACTATGCAGTCTGAAACTTTTTTGGGTTCAAAGTAGGTAACATATTATTTAATTCTAAAATAATCAGGAATAGAATAATAATTGGAAAATAGAAGAGAGCGAAACATCAAACTAAGAAAAATTCTTACAAATTGGTATTTATTATTATACATATATTCTACGGCAAGCAGTATTTTAAATTAGTAAACTAAATTAATTTCAACCTTTTGATCTACTCTCTCAGTAAGTAGTGGAAAATGGGAATGCATAAAAGATTTCAAGGCCTTGCTATGCTTATAATTTAATTTTGTAATACAGAGTTCAATTTCCGACGCTTTTAATATTACATCCATTACAGGTGACAGGGTAGAAATCCTATGCTCTAATCAATATTCTGGTGGAGTTTAATATGCTTTGTATTATGCAATTCTAAACCACTCTAATTAAAATCTGTATGTTGAAAACACGTTCATGTCATATATATAATCATATTACATCACTGAATGATTTCCTAAACTTTCTGATCAATCAATTGCTGAAGGAATGTCCATATTTCTACCAAAGTAATCCCTTAATTCCCTTTGATCAATGCATATTTAAACATAATTAAACTAATATCATAACAAAGCTCAATGACATTTTTTACAGAACATTTAAAATTTCAAATGTCCCATTACCCCCTTGCCCCTCAAGCGGACAGACAACCTGCCTACCCTTCTATGCCACAGACCATTGTTCTACAAGTACCATTCAATCCTATAAAACTCACAGGTGCAACTTCATATAGCCCGAGCCAGGTTTATAAAAAATTTCAAGCTTCTAAGCCAATTTATG
>JAQFYM010003914.1:0-17040 GCA_034694785.1 Agrenia bidenticulata | reverse complement strand
ACACTCTAAAGTTCAATCTTTTATTTCTAGGTGTTGATTCTACAAAAACTATACCAAACAATATTTTTAATTTTTATTTTAAAATTTTTTGAAAAAATAAAAAAACTAAAAAATACCGATTATCTGAAAAAAACCGATTTTTTTGACGAACTTCATGTATGTTCACTTTTTTTTGTCATTTATTGCTTTTTCGCTAAAACCCTATTATTTTCCCGAAGGTGGGCTGGGCGCGGGGGGCTCGCTGGGCGCGCCACAACGGCTATAGTATTTTTTTTACTAAAGATAGAACCCGGGACATTTTTATAGGGTTTTTTACCATAGTAAAATTTTTACTACATTAAAAACTAAAATATACAAAATTGGCAATTTTTAGATATGAAAACGCCAAAATAGATTTACCAGCGTTCTTTGCTGTTTTATATACACATTTTATATATTTATCTACAAGGAAACTTTATTCGCGGAATTTCATGCAGTTAAAAATCTACTATAGCAAAAAACCTGGGCCATGCCTATGGTTTTTTTTTCGACAAAAAATTCTCTTAATATTCATTAACTGAGATCATGCGTAACAATTCGTAAACAATTTAACATGCCAGTATAGCAGCTTTTGCGACATTCAGCAGTTAATAGTGCAAATAGGGGCATTTCATGTGGTGTAACTTAAAAGGAACTTTTGAATTGTAAAAGAAGCAAATAAACTTTACTATAAAAAATGCGTCCACATATAAAAAAACGCAAAGACACGCGGTAAAACGTATCATTCGTATGTCATGAGGTTTGATTGGTTTTAATCTTTTAAACGTGTTCAATATACAAATATGGTCTGCTGCTGCAATGTAATACGAGCGATATATCAAATCTCCTATTTTGGTTTGTTATTGTATGCTGTAGCACATCGGTTCTATATGTGCGTAGAACACTTACTATATTTTTACCCAGGTTCTATTCTTACATATTTAAAACCAGGTGTATTTTAAGTTTTTTAAAAACAATGTACAAAAAAAAAATTAATTAACCTATATATGAAAAGCTGTATAATACCGTAATGTAGCAAAATACCTTTTTTTGTGTTTTTTTTTTGTATAAGTTTTTAGTTTATGTATTTTTCAGTGAATCATTCCTAGACTCTTACAATAAATCAGCATGCCACTATACAGGTTGTCTAAGTAACTATACTTTTAAAGTGCAGAAATACAGAAAAAACACATTAAAAGTCATAATCAATTCAGAATATTTTTTAAGCGCACGTAAACCAAAATATCGTTAAATTGCAGTTTTTTTAGAAATAGAATAAAAAAGTAAAAGTAGGAGAAAAATTGTACAAAAATTACGTAAAAAACCATTTACACTGTATTTGCAATAGGGCTATAACGGATTTATCTACCAAATATATATAGTCGCATTAATGTAAAGTTGAAAGTGTATGTAGTCGGATTTTTTTAATATAAGCAAAAATATAAGTAAATCTTTTATATCTACAAAAGTTTAACTAAAAATGCGTAAGTTACAGTCATAACAGTTTACATATGTGTATATACGCAAATGTGGGGTCAATTGTAAAATTGCGCTTTGATTATTCTATATACATAAAAGCTTCTATGGAATAAAGCCATTTACGTTTCGCTTTTTTAATATATGTAAAAACCAACAAGAAAAACTTTACACTATCTGACACATGAAAAGTTTGTTTAAAAAGCCTGTAATTTACTGAAAAAATTGGCGCTTATAGGCAACATTATATGATAAAAAGTATGATCATTTAATTTTTAAGCAAGGTAAATGTATCAAAATAACATTTTATATCGTGTTTTTATACTATTAACAAACCATCAACGTAATTAAATTTTACAGTAGTAACACTGCTCTCTTTCCTCGTAAATAACGTGTATACTTTACGTTAAAAATTCGACTTTTTTAAAAATTTAAAAACAAGCCGTTTGCATTTGGAGATAATGTATTTTACAGATACAATAGATACAAGAAAAAATACGGGGAAATATAATCCAAAAATTTTGGAGTTGTTTATATATGCACTGCTTGTACATCGCACTAATTTTTGTATATTTAGTAGGTCAAAAACAACAGAAAATCGTTTTTTGCCAGATATATTTTACAAAGTTTTTGTCAATATCAATATAAATGTACATTTTCATAAAACAAAAACCAAGCGGATTACTTTAGATGCGTAAGAAAAGAATCACAATATTTTCCTTATATACCGATTTCCCTCCGCGACATATTTTTTTTCGTGGGCCACGGTTGCTGATTTGCGGTAATTATCTATTATATAAATTAAAAACAAATACTACTTCTTGTGCGAAAGTAACATACACTACGTTATATTCAAGAATATAAAAAAAACCCGGTATATTTAGATATACCGTGTAGTACGTTTTTTACATAGCCAAGGCAGAATGAATATTTTGTAGATTGCAGATTTTGATCAGAATTGTAATTCGATCAAAAACTGTTAAAGTTTCTACAATAATAAGTACCGGCAAAAAAGTGGCAATTGTTTATGCTGATGACAACGTGTCTTTGTACTATTAAATACAAAAAAACAGAATAAAAGTCAAAATGCGCTGATTTGCAATAAATTTGCAAATTTAAACATAGTTAGACAACGCATAGAATAAAACAGCAATTATTGCAACACAACAATCGAAAAAAAAACATTGTATATTTTTTAATACGTAAAAAAATTGACTTGGAAAACTAAGTATTAAAAGTTTACGAACAAATATTAGTTTACATTACAAATGTTGTGTTTTACAGACATAGGATCTCTTTCAAGTTTGTTGTAAAGCGTGAGTAAATTAGATTGAGTCCACTACGTATAATTTTTTATAAAAACACTTGGACGCCTTTTGCAACTTTTTTAGCTATGTTAAAAGTATAAATACAGCTTAAATTTGTATCGAACGTTTTCTAAAGTGTCAATTTTTTTTTGATACACAGTTTTTATTTTTTTTAAGTGTAGATGTGTAATAATATTTTTGCGTAATATTTAAGTGTCATTAATGTAAGTTTGTCTCTGCCAAACTATTTTTTAAAAAACAACAAAAGCGATTAAATAATTTTATTACTACTTTGGCATAGTATTTTTGTTAGTTATCATTAGAAATCGGTACGAGTCCCGTTTTTCTAAGTTTAAATGGGGCAGAAATCTGGTTCTATACGCGGAAAAACTAGTAACTGTAACAAGAACATTAGATAAAATACGTTATTAATACTAATTTAAAAAAGCTCGCAAAATTACTTAACTTTGTATTCCTGAAACCATAACTACGCTACAAAAACCAATCCTTAGCAACTTTGTGAAAAAAAAAAAGACTTTGATGGAAAAAAATGGCTTGGTGATATGGATTTTGGTTATGTTAAAGAACAGTTGCTTTTAAAGAACATATATTTCGACTTTTTCATAAATGGCTATATCCTTTTTTATGTATTTTATAAACGTAAAAAGGGCTATTTTTTACATTGCCTAATTTAGGGAAGCGAATAACTGGACCTTGACCCCTTTACGTTGTAAGGAATTAATCACGTAATTATCCACGTTGCCAAAAACATTGCAAAAGTATACAATTTTTTTTTCAAGCATAATTTTTTTTTAATTTTTTTTCAAAAATAAAAAACGGAAAGAAACACTATTTTAATCTATAAAACATTACAAAAAACTAAGAAAAAAGGTGTTTTGCCTTAAAAGTTTTTTTGGGCCTTTATATTTTAGTTAAGTATTTTCTGTTTTATCTTTTATATTTTTCTCATACGGATTTTTACGTGATAGTCCAAAAATTTCCATACTTAACTGTTTTTCCTTAATAAAACATAATAACTCCAACAACTTCTATACGAATAAAAACGGTAAATATTTCATATCTAGATTTAATATTTTGTTATTACTAACATGTTTTTTGGCATTTTACCATAATATCATATCATACCTGTTACGCAATTGTATGTACTTATCTTTGTATGCTTTTCTAAAAAAAAAACTAACTGAATTTTTTTATCATTGTATACAACAGGCATTTCTTTTTTTTAACTTTATTAAATTATAAACTTTAAAAAATGCCTATTTTAGATTTGCAGGCAAAAAAATATTTTTATATATAATAAAAAAAAATAGAAATGTACATTTCCGATATTTGTTTGGTTTTTTATTGTATAAAAAGCACTTTTTCTGTTTTTATATTCTTACCATGGTAAAAAATATACATATTAAAAAAACCCCAGAAAAAATGTCCCAAGTTTATGTTACTATAGTAAATTGGTTTACCATAAAATTAATTTTACAATCATTTTATTATGGGTAAATTTTTTTTGGATTTCTTTATTTTTAATTATACCCCCATGGATAAGAAAATACATCGACAAAGTAAAATTCTATGAAGCTGGGGCAGTTTAGGATAGTATGGAGTATACCAAAGAGTTTCGGACTGCCATTGGCTAGCCAAAGATAAAGAAGGAAATTTAGGAAAGGCCTGGAAAGGAATTCGGACAATTGCAGGAAGAAGGGGAATGAAAAATACAACATATTGTATCTACAATACAATTGTGCAGCTTATGCGGCTGCTAAGAGCATGGCTAGTGAGACCGCCATGAGGTTGTATGAATCATGTTCCACATACGCTTCAAAAAAAAAAGAAAAAGAGGATTTGTAAAATGTGGTAGTGCTTTAAAAAGAAAATGATTGCATGGAAGTGGATCAAGCAATAAAACTAAATATGGTAATATGGATTTTTCGGTCAAACGAATCAAAACAAAATACGATGAAAGAAAAATGAAAAAAATTCTTTGATAATTGATTTACAAATGACAAAATAAACGTGCTGGATTACAACAATGGATAAGGAGAAAGGAAGTAATGAGCAGAAGTCAGAGGCATTAGGCAACAAATCGAAAAAAATCGATTTAAGGTAGATGGTATGAAGTTGACACTTGCTGAAATTAAATCGATACTTTAAAATAAAAATGAAAGAAAAATATTTTTTCTTTATTATAAAACAATGCAAATAAACCCCCGAATAAAATTTATTCAACTCCTTGTGTATCACAAATAAATATACAAAATTCTAATCTTATAAATTATTTTTCAGCAAAGCGAAAGTATTTTGGAAAGCAATTTTGTTTGCCAAGTTAGTAAGACTCAGCCCGACTATGAGGATTTCTTATGGTTTTAAAAGTTGTGTTAAAGGTTATAAATCCGTCATATGCGCTTTCCTTAACAGCGTAGTACGGAGCCGGTTATGGTTAAATATTCTTTCTGCTATATGAGGTTTTCATATAAACTCGTGCACTATTCATTCATCAAAGACTAACAGATACACCTTTTACCTTACGTCAGCTATCAAAACACATAGAAAATTTGCATAATGAAACTGCTGTCTATTATTTAATGTAATTGTTCTTACGAATAGTTATTATTATATGAGTTCCGTCTTATGCGCAAAAATACCAGGGCATAGTCCTTTTGTTTTGAAAACGCTCTTAAGCGTCAAAAGTTTATTAGTGCATAACATTTTTATATTAAGTTGCGCAATTTTCTATAATAAACCCCCCCCCCCCATTTTCTTTATCATTATTTGTATTGCTGATTACTTTATACTCAAAAGTTTCCTTATGTTTCTGTAGGTACTTATATACAAAAAGAGCTGCTATCTGAGTTTTAAATGTTTCGAAGCATTTTTTCTTTACCGTAAAGTAGATAAAAAAAATCAAAACATGTTTTTGACATACATAAGGTTTCTTGAGTTTGGAGTTTGTCCATTTGATTGATATTTGACATCCATTTATTTGCATATATAATTTTTGATTCATTTTAATCTTGCAAACTGCAAAAAGCGACATAATAAGTTCTAATGCTTGTATTTAATTCGGACATTTAAAGTATAGATCTGCACTGGACTAGAAAAACCGGACCGGTGTGAAGTAAACCGGACCGGACTAAAACCGGACCGGTCCGGAACGCGGGGCGGGGCGGTTCCACACGGATTTTTGAGGTCTAGTGACAGATTTGGCATTGTTTTTTTTCGCGTCTTGTTACGGTCCGGTCTGTCTGACCGGTTCTTGTTGCCAGTCCGGTCCGATTTTTTTGTTATTTTACACAAATTTTCCGGTCCGGTCCGGTCTGATGCAGACCTCGTATTTGAAGGTACCAAATTTTTTTTTATATCTAAAAAACTTTCCAAAAACAAATACCAATAGAAAAAGTCATTTTAATATAGTAAATTCCTTACTATAATAAAATGAAATTACTATTTGTATGGAACTGGGACGTGCCTAATGTAACCAGCAATCGATAGATAGAATACGGTAATAAAAATGTAAAGGTTTTTTAACCTGCACAAGTGAAATTTTACACTAATAAAGGGTGATGATTTCAGTAAGACAGATGTAAGGGTAATTAAACATATTACGTAACAAAGTAACGCCAATCTTTGATTTTTTTTTTGTTAAAAAACCATTTATATTAGACATTTTAACTGTGGGTTAGTTATATACATAAACTTAGAACCAATATTAAATTGCTTGACCGAAAAATTTGTACATTTGACATAGGTTGTACATGAGTAAACATTAATAATATATTTTAAAATGTCGTTACCGTGCATTAAAAATAAAAAATTTGATGTATCGAAGTTTAAAGATTTTTCTTGCGTAACCTATAATTTTTCTTGTTTACCCCTTAATTTCTCACGTACCCCTAATTTTTTTTCGCGTTCCATTTAGATATAAGCATACCAGATTATAAACCTCTAACTTAAAAAAATAGTTACATATAATAATTTTTTTATGCTCTTATAAAATATATACTATATTTTCAATATTTTTTAAACATATATGTAAGGGTGGGACCCGGCGTAATTTAGACCGGGGTTTTAAGACCGTTTGACCCGGGCCGGAACGACCCGGGACCCGGAGTTTTTACCCGGGTCGTTTACAAACATTTATGCATGTGTAAAATGTTCGATTTGTCTGAATAAGCAAAAAAAGAAAGTAACATGCATTTACTTTTATTTAAAATAACACACTTACAAAACATTTTTAATAAGGATATGTAAACAAAAAACGCAAACAAAAAGCATAACAAAATGCATTTTGTTATCAAGCAGAGATTTTTATTTATTTTTAGAGGCGATGGATTTACTAGTTAAGTGCCAATTTATTAAATTAATACCATTATCGTTTTGATAAACTTATATAAAACAGCCAAAAAGCAACAAAACATGTACAGGTCCATAAATAAAAAAGTTTTGTACAATTAAAAGTTTTTAAAACTTTTGCACTCTCTAAGGTATGGTCACCTTAAAAATATAGGGTAAATATGTGTCAAAATGCAGGTAATTTATAATGAAGCAACAAAATAGTTCACTGCAACCGAGTGAAGTTAATTAGAAACATTAACTTAATATAAAACATAGTGGCATAAAATACGGATGAATTACAAAGATAAAGTAATTTTGTATAGATTTTTGCCATGTGTTGTAGCTATTTTAATTTATACCAAAATAATAAAAAGGCAAAATGCTTTAAATAAATGACACGCGCTGTGCCAGGAATTCATGCTGTATGAAAAAATATGAAAACATTTTTAAAAAAGCACTGTAAAGCATAAATGTATATACTAAAAAAACAGCAAATAAACCAAGTCTACATTCAAAACAAAGGCTGTTTTATAGTTTGTGTGTTTTTTAGGCAACTATTTTTTGCTGCTAAAAAAAAAAGTGAAATTTTGCCTGGATTTGCAAAAAAAAAAAACTTTTAAGTGGATTAAATATATATTATCTTGTTATTTGTTATATGTCCTGTTTTCCGACCTAGTTTTTATTATACATTTTCCATGTTCAGCATGAGAACCCGGCACAGCGCGCGACTATAAATTATCGTAAATACAAATTGCCATACTAAGTTAAATTTTTTAAACTGATTTGTATTGTTAATTTACACTTTCTCGGTGTTTTATAAATGTTTACTGTTTGTTTTTGCAAAGTGGGAAATAAACAGACAAAAAAAAACTTGCATTTATTGTATGATAAAAATAGTAAAACATAAAAAGTGTTTTTTTTTTGTATATAGTTGCATAAATATTTTCTTTCTTGCAAAATTTTTTGTTTTTGTTGTTTTGTGCAAGTTTTAATAAATCTCAATAAATCTTAAATCAAGTAAATTCAACGACTATATATTTGCCTGCATTGATTAAAACAACGAAAAAAAAGGAAATTACTTAACATCCATTGCATTTTTTAATCTTGTAAAAACACACTTCAATGTTGAAGTTGGACAATATAAAATTTATGGTGTTTTATAAGGAACTTTAAAAAAAACGGCAAGACACCTGTGACATTCTAAGAAACATATGCTAATGTCGTGTTTTAATATTTCTTAAGCGCTTTTTTTTGGTATATATTTTATACCAAGTTTTTGCTTTTAAAGTTTTTGAAGATAATCAAACCGGAAAATGTTGATAAGTTTGCGCATTTGCGCGGCATTTTTACTAAATAATGACTTTTTTACTGTTGTTATATCCAAATGCAGCAATATCTTAGCAATGACAGTATATAAAGTTTCGCCTACACAAAAAGTTTACGTCCCACTAAATAGAGCGACTATATAAATTTTGGTATAGTAAAGCATACGACGCAGACTTTTACTGTTTGTAATTCATAACAATATCTGCAGTGTGTACAAAGTTTTTCTAGTTGTAAAAAATTATATTTAAAATGTATATATATTTTGTGCTGTTGTATTTTAATTTTAAAAATAAAATGAAAAATTTATTTGTTATACGACTGTTTTGAAAATTTTCAAACAAATAAAAAAACATTTAAATGACATTTAAAATGCAGCATTTTGACTTTAAAACATAGTGTTTATGTACACGCTACTATTATTGATATGAGTGTAAAATCTAAAAAAACATAAAATCAGTTAAAGAAACATTCATACTGTATAAAGCTATTTTCTTTATATATAATGTGCATTTTTTGTTTTAAAAATGACAAAATTCGGAAAAGAGGCAAGGCAAAATTTTGTGTTTGGTGAGGGTTGACAATTGATTTAATTTGTCATGGCAACTAATTCTGTCAAAAAAACCAAAGAGATGAAACCACGGGTATATACGTTATTTTTTTTAGGTCCTGTGCATATAGCACTTCATGATTTTGTACAGGTATATAAATGTAATCTAATTGTATTTTTTACGTTTTAAATTACAAGATATGGCATTATAAGCAAAAACAAAATAATCTATATAATAAAAAGCTAAGTTTCGTATAGATAGCGCCAGGGGTTTATATTTTGAGCACTGTATATAGATAGTACATTTCATGTGTGTTGATTTTTTTTTTGTTTTATACTTCGGAAGGCGCCATTCTTACGATCAAAGATATTATCCGTTCGACGCATCTTTTATAGCAAACACAACCATTACCTGATTTTAAAAAGCTTGCATAAAGTTTAACCTTGCAGAAAAGTGATTCATAACAGTTTTTAGTTTTTTTTTTTTTGGTTGCAATATTAAGAGTATGTATTTGTAATATAATGTAGCCTAAAACCTTTAAATACATGATTTTACACCGTTTGATTGAATAAAAAATTATTTCTGTGTTTTGAATGAAAAAGCATGTTTATCATAAAACAAAAAAATTTTATACCAAGTCAGTGGCGTACCCGGGGGTAGGGGGGTGTACCCCCTCTTATAGAAAATTTTCCACGCCTGAATTTACGGATGGGCCTTTTTTGTGCAGAGATTTTTTTCATGTTAAAAATCCAAATAAAAAAATTTAAAATGAAATTTTTTCAAAAAAAAATTGTAAACTTTAAAACATCGAAAAACATGGTTTTCAAGATTTCCTTTTTAGCTAAACACTGACGCCCTCCGGGCTCAAAAATTCCAGGGTCGGCCACTGTACCAAGTTAAAGTTTTTTTATAGTTTACGTTAATATGTGTATATAACTTGTTTTTAAATAGAAATTACACAGGGTTTCTGTTAGTGTTGAAATAAATTCATTTGCTTTTTTTTGTTCAAAAAAGGTAATTTATTTTCTTATCCCCATAAGCAAAATTTTTCTTGAAGTCTTCTCTTGACTAATCTTCTTCCTAATTCTTTATATGAAGAAGTTTAGTCGCAAAAAGATTTTCAATGAATTTTTATAATGGGATAAAAAACAAGAATTCTACTTTTTCTAGTGAAAACTCAAATAAACAAAAAAGTGTTGTTTTTATCTAAACCGGAAAAACCTTAAATTCTCTTTGTAATAAAAAATTATATAGTTAAAACAAAAAAAAAACGGGGCTTAAATACAAACTAGAACTTGACCCGTAATGACTCGGATCAACCCGGGACCCGGAACCCTAGACCCGAGACCCGGCAAAAGTGCAAAAACAGGACCGGGTCCCACCCTTGCATTCATTCCGCCTATAGACGGAGAAAATACCTAAAAACTAAATTAATATACATTCTGTGCTATTTTTAACAATATCTAAAAAAGACTATGCAATTTAAAAAAATCTGTAGACACAAAAAATAAACAAGTGTACCAAAAGTTTATACAACAAGCTTTTGCTTTAGAAAAAATGTTATGCAATATTTTTGTTTGTAGTATTTGGATATAAAGTAATAAAATATACATAATATTTCAAGGGTAGCTTCCTTTAGGTAACAGACTTAAAAAAAAAAGTATCTTATAATGGGGTAAATGTTTGTTAATGCTAGCTTTATTGTGCTACTTTTGCTATTTATAAGCATATCTGAAAAAACATAAATTTTTTTTTGCTCATTATTGTTTTTTTTTGTTAAAATTGCGATGCCTATAGTTTAACGGCTTTTTGCGTTCAAATAGATTATTTATGGTTACATAAGCTTTTTGTTCAGCATGAATAGTTTTTTTCTATATTCTATATTCTATAATTAAAGCAATTTTTTGTAACAAAATAGCAGTGTGATTCTGGTTCGAGACATCAATAAACAAATTATTTTCAAAAACATAAAATATCAAATATTATATTGTTCGTAGAACAAAAAGTTAAATTATGTAAAATGATTTTCTTATAAAATGCTTTTATACGCACATTTGTATGCAAAAACACAACAATCATCTTACCTTGAACCATCTCTAAGATATTATATTGTGACTTAATATTATTTTTTTGTTTTTTTTGTAAAAAAAATTTGGACATCACTATATATATTTAAATATGCTTTGCGTCTTTAGATCAAATTTTCTGTCAGAGTCTGATACAATACAGAATATATTTTTAGTCAATTTTTATGCTATAGAACAGGCATGTCAAAAATTATATATATGTATACATATAACTGCTCTAGCCTTTTTTTTTGAAATGCTTTTATAAAAAGTGACTGCATAAACAAAAATAAAAAGAACACAGTTTAAATTGTATTTTTATCTTGTCATGTTACATGTCCTTAGTAATAACAACCGCATACAAAGATTAATCTGTATAACAAGGAAATGGCGAAATCCCCATAAAGACAATGTAATTTTTTTTTTGTTGCTTTTACAAGTATCTATATATTCAACAAATGCTGCGTTTTTTTTAATATAATGCATTACATGAACCGTAAATTCAGTTTTTTGTGATAATGAATGCATTATGATTGTTTCAAATGCTAAAAATATGTATATCTTGTTTTTTATCGAATAATCTTTTAGTTAGTAGATAAATGCAGAGTAATTCTTTTTAAACGTATATGAATTGATTATATTGATACAAAGAATGTGATTTTTTTAAAAGCACTTTACATATAGATTATTCATAAATAACAGTTAGCCTAATAGTTTTAAGATGCAATAGCATAAAAAACACTATATTATATAACGACAAATTAAATTTATATTTGGAATACAATTTCATTTGAAGTACAGTTGATACAAGTCTTGCAAGAGAGTGTTTACAGTGCATTATTTAATAATACGCTTTATACACTTTTAAGAAATTTTTATTTCCCAGTTAATTGATAATAGATTAAATATATCTGTTTGTATATATATTTTCAAGGATTTTTACATGTAATCTTACTGGAGAATTACTACACAATTTTTTTTTTGACTTGTAACCTATATGTTAACGTGTAGGTTATGCCTTTAGTCTGTCGTTATTACGTAAGTCTGTAGTAAACATTATAATAAACCAGTCAGTGCATAATTTTTTTTGCATTCTTATGTAGGTAAATATTTAGTCACCCCACGGGGCTAATTTTCCCAGGGTAATTTCATCGGTGGCGTAAAACCCCCGAGCCCTGGGTTTCGCCTTATTTAAGGGGTTCTTGGGCCGCCGGAAAAAAAATTATAGGAAAAAAATGTCATATATAAAGTATTAAGCCAATTAAAGCGTAAAATATTGTGTCATCTACAGATTAAGTATTAAAACAGGTGCAGCATAGTTTTAGTGTATCTTACAGATTTTATTTAGTACGCATTTTCTTTTTTATATATATAAAAGTTTTCATCGTATTAGATTTTTACGTAGTACTATCAATCGAACGCCATTGTAAGTACTAGAATGTCAAATAAGTAACGTAATTTTTTGCGGAAAAAACATGGGCTGCATTTTACTAGCGTAACTATGGGTATTTCTTGCTAAAAGTCTTTTTGGACAACTTCGATATAGCTTAAAAGTTAAAAAATATGACAAAAAAAAACACTTAATATCATGCCATTTTTACACAACTCTTTGATATATCAAACTCAAGAAAATTTAACTGATTTAGAATTACAAAAAAACTACAAAAATAACCAGAAAACCGGTTGCATTCCAAAATGGCTTTAAAGTAAATTGTAAGCATGTATATAGCAAAGCATATCTATCTGAAAAGTTCTGTGAACAATCAAATGAATGATAACATGCACAGATCTTTGTATAAAAAAATATTATGATTGAATGTCTTTTTTTGCAGTTTATGGCTATTCTTGCTTATTTCTCTAATTTGTAGTGTTGCAATGTACAAGTAACATCATTTTTATAGTAGCGAAGTTCTTTTTGCCAAGTAATATTAACCAGGCTTATAAGCTAGTAAAAGAAACACATTATTTATTGCGTTGTCAGGTAACATTTATATTTTAGTTGAAAGTAGATTTTAATACAATATAAATGCTATAATACAGATTTTAATATGTTAAACGAGTTTTTTTAATTACAAAAGATTATTTACTTGTAAAACCATTGGATTTATATCTACCAATTCTAGAATTGCTTTCCAAAATTTTCTATAAAAAAATGTCTGTATTTTTTGTCAAGGTCTTATTAAAAAATAAAGTAAAAGCTACAAATAAATGAAGCAAGGTATATAAATATGCAATATGTAGGTAACATTTAACTTAAGTATTGCGATTTTGCATATACTATACCTACCGTTTATTGACCATAAACTTTGTAAAATGTTATAAAGCATACAAATATGTCTATAAAATGTACGTTTTTTAAAAATTGAATAATTTTTCTACCCGTTTTTTTTATTTAGATTTTTTAGTAATACTAAAAAATGCTTTCTGTATTTTAAATCTCGAATATGATAAAAACAGGACAAAATTTACATACAAAATCTGACAAAATACTGATTGACGGGTATCATGTATAGGCGTTTAGAAATTAACAGTGACTTAAAAATATTTTGGCAGCTGGTTTTTCGGAATCGATTCGTATGAAAAATTCAATGCCCGGAAGTTTACATATTTAATGTGCTTTGCATTAAATCTAAACACAACAAAAAAAAACACATATATAAAAAGATAAGACTCGGGTAAATTTAACAAGTTTTTAACTTCTGTTTAATGCCGAATTGTACGTATGACCAGGACTTTGCATTTTATATTAACATAAAGGATTCAAATCAACTATTTGTGTATGTGTTGCATTAAGTTATTAAAACTTGGCTTTAAAATGCAAATTCAGTATTTACAATGTATAATATGCCTCGAAAAGTATATGAGTACTTTTATATATATAAAAAAGAATAAAGAGCGGATCAGAAAGAAGAAAAATTAGATATTGAACACAAAAAAAATTGTGTCCACGACCGAGACACTTCTAAGCTCCTACAATTTCTATATATTATAATACAATACACATTAATTACATATGCTTTATACAAATCAAATGATTATAAACTAAAAAGTATCGGATCGATTACTTGTTCTTCGTAAATCATGTTATAAAAAGAGGTAGCCGATTAAACAAATTTAATTTGTACTGTAAAAAAGATTGTTAGGGCGTGTCTCGTACGGCAAATAAACGTTTATGCCCGCGCTTGTTTTGCTAAATAGACCGACATTTTGTATCGTAAACAGTTACTGTTTGCATATATAAATACATATGATGTTCCTGTTCATAATTGTTTTGCGGTTTGTGCACAGGCCTGCACAAACCTTAAATTTGAGTAAAAAATATCGGGCATACACAATTTTGTGTAAAAGAGACACGCCCATAATTTTTAATCACCTTTTTTTGAAAAGTAAAGTTATTGGTTTCTATGGTCATTTTTTGTCTGCATAATTTTTCCCAATATTATAAGAGCGGGTCTTACACCATATACACAACTTCAGTGGCGTAACCAGGTTTTTTGCGACGGGGGGGGTGGGCAAAAAACAATTGCTAAAAAGAAAAAAAATACTAAAGCTTTTTTTGTAAAATTTTTGAAAATTTTCAAAAAAATACTTTTTATAATTTTTTTTTTTGTATATTTTGACTAGAATTGTCCTCGCACCGCACCCAAGCGCACCCGCACCGAACGTCAACCCAACGCACCCGCACCGAACGTCAACCCAACCCACCCGCACCGCATGAGTGCACCGCACCGCACCACGCACCACACGGTTTGTTCCAATGTTTTATTGTGGGGATATAAAGTGATGCAAAAATGTAAAAAATACGTTTTTCCGTATTATAAAATTGCAATGAAAAGATTGTCGATGCTGGCGCAACAAGTACAAAGGTAAATGGATCCAAAGGAAAATTATTAGTCAACAACATATGGCATTTTTGAGGTGTTTTAGGCGTTTACTAATACAACACTTTTCAAAAAAAATACGAAAAGGATTTCCTTTAGTAAATCACTATGTGAAACATTATTACCGACTACTAACTTAGTTATTGTAGTATTTAAATAATATGAAAGTGGCTTACTGAGTCTACATGCCGAGATCTTTTGAAAAAAAATATCTAAACAATTTAACTAATTTATACTAGGTTTGGTTATACTATGTTCAGTTTTACTTAGATTGTTAATGACTTGTAAATTGTGTATTTGCCGTTGTTGTTTTTACCGATAGAGTTTTAAGTGTGTTGTTGGTACCCTTTTTCTTCTTTTAAAATATATTCATACATAATACCAGGCCTGTAGTCGCGCGTTTATGCCTAAATATATTTTGCATATTACCTATGTACAAGCTGTCTTTACCGGTTACATACTTAAATGTATTTTTTTATTTAAGATTGTTAAAAAAAGGGTTTTTAATAAAAAAATTTTTAATTTTCTGCTAAAATAAGACTTAAGAACAGCGACAGTGACAAGTACAAAATAATATGTCTCTCGACTCTTTAAAATCCAAAATAAATTTTTAATATGGTAGAAAATTACAGAATGCGTAACTACGGGAACAAAATTCTAAACAAAACATATTTGTAGCTTTTTTCTTGACTGCCAATAAAAAACTTATTCCACCCGCAATAAAAAACTAATACGCAGATATAAGTTAGCAAGTTATCTAACAATAGTACAGTTAATATATCTATATGACGTTTTTTTTAACGTTTTCAAGCTATGCGTATCAAAATCTATAGTATAATAGGAGTTTCGTAAAAACAGTAGTATATGTTTTTTACAATGTAACATAGCCCATCTGCATCCGGTCCCGTAATGGTCAACTTTCATTTTGGTCATACAATATATGGCCATTATGAGCGGTAAGTAATTTACCATATTTTACCATATTTAAATTGAACTTTTACAACGGGCAATAATTTTTTTAAAATAAGAAGAAAATAATTTCGCTATTTTATAACCCGAATAGATGATTTCCATAGTGGTATTTCACATTATATGCATAATATGTTTTCAATCATGTCTTTACTTCTTAGATGTTTTTTGAAAAAATTGCATAATCCTTTTGTAGCATGTTGAGTCCCTCATTTAATTAGTAAAACTGAAATTTTAAATATAAATATAAATTTGATTTTGATTTTGCTTTTGTATTTTCTTAACGTATTCCATTTAAACAGCCCTCCAAAAGTAATCGCGCCCTTCTTCTTACGACGTTCAAAATGATAAGACGGGCTTATTACGAAATCCTTTTAAAATCGCGGTATCCATTATATGGGTCAGCTTTAATTATTCAACTAGTGTCAAAGATGAATCAATAAAATCAAACAAAAAAAATGGGTTAAGTGCCTAAATACCCATTTTTGTTGTAAAAAGAGAAAAAATACTCATTTTTGAAAATAGAAAGGAATAAATCCCTATTTCGTAAAATAAACCAAACAATGCGAAATAAAACACGATTCAATATATTCCATAATAATACCGCAAAGCAACTAAGGTTACCTAATAATACGAAAATATAAATCATTACTAGTTTAATGCCATAAATAAAAAAAAATTGATTTATTAATTAGTCAAAAAAAGCTTCTGGTGTACATCTCTGGTTCCGAATATGGTATGGCCATAATATGGAAGCAGTTTTTGTAGTTCTCCTATAATGGCCATTATGGTAAATATGGAAGACTGAAAAATTCCGGAAATATTTTGTTTATAAACCGATAAAAACCAAATATCGAGCTTTTAGTGACGCTCTGTGTAACATGAGCAATAAAAAAACAGTTATTGCTATTTTTCTGAGTAAAAAAAGATGCATAACAATATTTTTTTCTTTCGACAAGATTAATTTTAATGAAATCAAACACGATGTATAGCCCATCTCTCTGTAAAATAAAAGAAAAACTATACACTTTAGATATAAAAAGCTGTGACAGTCAAGAAGAAATAAAAAAACATCTGCTTTTTTATAGTTTTTTTATCG
>JAQFYM010003913.1:0-17045 GCA_034694785.1 Agrenia bidenticulata | reverse complement strand
AAGTCAAACTTAAAAGTTACTGAACACAAACCCAAAACGAACGGGCCCTTTGTAGCTGCTTGGAGTAGGTTTTTATGTTGATGCACTATAATACCATGAACCGAAATAAAAATGACAAAATACAAATCCCAATTCGGGAACAATTACAAATCTCCCACCTTTAAAAGATATCTTAGCTAATTTTGTGAATTATACTCCGTACCTTTATAAATCCTGTTTCGAACTATGTATACTGGCTTTGGTGTTGGAAACGAACGTGGTGAAAAAACGTCGAGGAGTATAGCCTCTCTTTGTATTGCCGATCCAAGAAGGAGACAATTACACCTGTATAAAATACAATAAAATCACAAATTATGATATGAAATCAAAATGGAGGAACCTCGAGACCTCAAAAGAAATCAATAACCTCATGGGAATGTTCATCACATATTCACATCATACATCATAGAATTAAACTTGACTTGAAGCCAAAACGTTATTATTTCATTTGCATTTGCCCACATGGATTCAAAATGCACTATTCACTATGGATCTACGTCCATCAGAAGCGTGTGTCACCAAGTCGCCATGCCACGCAGACTGAACTTAAGACTCTTCGCAAGCAAGGCGATTACCCACCAAGAAAATCAATGTAACAAATTACAAATTATATCACCCCCATTATTACATTATAAAATACTTTTCAGCAACTGAGAACTAAAAATTAGCAGAAGAAGACGCCCTATTGTCCCAAACCAGTTTATCAATCAGACGAAAATGATTATGATATTTAATTGGTAATTTAAATGTATTGATATTAGATTTATTGAGATGATATGCGTGTAGAATGACGGAGCTCTATTTCTAATATTTCTATCAATATTAAATCTCTCAATTCCATCACCGCCATCCACCATCGTGAAAATCTGCCAAAATCTCTTTGGAAAAAAACTTACAAGAAAATTACGAAAAATAATAAAATTTTAGAGGACAAAATGAATCAATAATTGTATCACTGCACACTGCAGACGACAGCACAACAGGGATGAGAGAAAGAAAAATTCCAAATCCAAACTTACCCTTTTCGTCACAGTCTACATCAACAATGGGGATGTGAATAAGGAGCCGTTGATTGTTCAGCACTACAAATCCTTCTTCACGTGGAGGAAAACTTTGTCAGTGTTAATGAATGTCAAATATGGAAAAGATGTAAAATTTCCGAAATTAAATTTATATTTTGAAAGATATTGGGATGGACTCCTCTGCTGTGGTGTGAGCAAGTGGAGCAGTGCGACTGAATGAGGGAGCAACCTGCCTTCCCTTCTTCTTCCTCCCAACAACAAAATGTCTCTCCTCTTCCTACAAAATACTTTGAAATTCAAATACTTTTCCTCCTTCTTATCCAGACGCTTTGGCTTATCCTCTCTCTTCTCCACCCTTACCACTTCAAATATACCAAGTCCTCTAAAACCTACCCCTTCTACATCCACTAATACAATTAAATACACCAATACCAATATTATCTGCCCTGGACTCAGTGCTCTGGCTGACGGGAGTGAAATTTCTTGAGAAACAGCTGAGCTGGTAAGAGAACAGAGAATAACGAAAGAGAGAGACTCACACTCAACATGCCACGCACGCACCCACAGTTCACAAACAGCTTGACGACCGTGAGCAGGAACAAAAGGCAACCAGGCCAACCAGTCTGAAACTAGACCGAATCTGGGATTTTTTTTTCTTTCTAAATCTGAAGTATCATAGCTTTCCAGGGTCGACGCTAGCAGAGATTTAAAACCTCTTTGAGACTTTAGAGACGGGTGCGGGACTGCGGGTGGGTGAAGTTTCGAATGTCCCATAGAGTACCAATGGATTTCTATATCCGTGTAATTGGTTTTTATTAAGACAAGTCCGGTTGATCCTACAGTTTATGACATGATATACAACCCATTGGTGGTCTTGACATGAGTTTTTTCGGATTCAAAATAGGATGCCAAATACACGAAAAATCATATGCATCCTAAATACGTACATCTCTAATTAAGAATAATACATATGAGTAGCTTAAGATTAGTTGAGCTTGAGCACGACCTCATGCTCGCAGTGAGGTCGTGATTCAGCATTATATATATGGCTCGAATTGTATTCCAAGTCCAGATGAATAGCATGAATTAATAGTTTCAAGCACTTTTAGCCATAGTTTTCAGCTCATTTATCTAATTTCCCATTTGTATGGGCAAAAATCTTGTCATTTAAAATAGAGTCAGAGAGTTAAAGATGTTGATTGCTTATAATAATGTATGAAGAGTTTGAAAGAACTCAGTGTAATCAGTTGGTGTGGGAACTTGTGGACACTTGAAACGTATTCAAGTCCACCATACCACAGGCTAACATCGGCATATTAAGTTTAAATAGTATATAATTAACGGTTTACTACACACTGACACAGATGCTTCGATTAAAGTGTTGATTGTTTACCCTAAAATAGGGTCCATTATCTTATCATTACTTTTGGAACCAAACTCAATTTCTCCGGGATGTCAATGCAATGATAAACTTCAAACAATAGGATCAAGGCCTTTTTTCTATCTTACAGAAGAAACAAACCTTAACACATTTCGGAGTATAAAACATATTACTGTCGTTAATATAATTGGCAATCATATGCCTGAAGCCAGTAGAGATCATCTTGGTTGCAATCTGGACATACAGCTGATACAGCTGTATATCTAGTTCTACATATGATCTGGCAATGTCAATAATAATAATAATAACCAACAACGAATCCCGAATAAGCTCTGTTTGGATTTTATATCATATCGCAGCGCATATTAAGTACTCTCGATTCACTAAACTATTCTGAAATTACTTACAAATAGATCTTTATAAAGATAAGAAACTATTTGTCAACATAAACATCCAAATTTCTACTTCAGTAATTTAAATGATATAATTAACTATGACTTCAGTATAAGATCAGATGTATCTTTGCTCGGATACAAATTCAATCAAGATTTGAGGCAGCGGCAGTTGAGAAATTAAATCCAGCCGGACGTACTGCCGGAGCACGAAGCGGCTTAAGTACAACAATGACTTCACCTGCAAAAAATGCAAGTGCATTGAATTTATTACAAATTTCAAAAACTGTCTTCAATATTTAGCCTAACCAACCAGCTTTGGTTGAAAGTTTACTGCTACTCACCTCAGTATATCTCGAAATAGGTTTAGTTAACCTGACAGGATATGATGGATGGTCTGATCGACGGGCTCTGGAATAGCAAAACACTCCGAGTTCGGAATAGGCAATACAATGGTCGATAAGCTCCGCAACCGTTGGGAAACTATCAGCATCAGACGAGCAGAAATTAAATTGACCATTTCGATACTCTATCCGTGTATGAAGAGTTCTTCCATTACTAAAACGACAAAATACAAAATATTTGCATACAAATCTGTTCTGAGGTTACTCGTAAATACATAATGAATATATGTAATTAAAGGACTTGCACTTAAACCGTGGAAGCTTCAGCTATTACCTGTTAAAGCTCAAACTCAGAAGATAATGATCTGAAGAAGAATCTCTAACAACAAACGCTCCATCAGGTTGTCCATTTAGCTTAGCTTCAGCCTCTTCTTTCGACAGGCCAGCCCAGTACCAGCCAAAATGAAGCAAATCTTCTAATTCTTTCGTAAGGCACTTGATAGGTTTTGTAGGAGATGAAGTTGCGGATGAAGGACTTATAGACCCTCCTACAGGAAGTAGGAAGTTGCTCTGGTTGTTACCAAGACATTCCTCGAAGACATTATCACTCGCATAAGTATCACGATTAGATGGCTGCATCGAACTCTCGTCGCCGTCTTCTACATCCGAGTCGTGGGAATGCGTTGTTCTCTTTTCATCAACATTTTCTTCATTAAACTCGAAAGCTACACTTCTAAGCCGTCTTGAGCCGAAAAGGCTTTCCAGAACGTTGTCTACACTACGAGATGACTTGAGACGGTGTCTGGCACTTGAGGAATGGGTTGACTTATTATCGTCTCCTTCAAAAGTTCTATTCAACGGGCCTCTCGTTCGATCCCCGAGAAATGAACCTAAGTGAAAAATAAAACTTGCTCAATGAAATCGGTCATTAAAAAAGCTCATAAAGTACCCAGGTTACACATACATACAAGGTTGTAAAATAAAATAACCCACCGAAATCCGTAGACTTGGAATCGACGATTTTACTCCGGTCTCTCCTACGTTTCCTGAACTTCGATCTGATATTATGGAACAAACGCGCTGCAAAATTCCTTGTGGTGAAATTCCCTCTACTAGCTTCACACTGATTATTATAATGAAAGTCTGTAGTAGGTGAATTTTCAGCAGATTCATCAGAAGCGGCAAGGCCAAACATGCTTATTGATTTCGTAGGGGGGGAGCGAGATGGATAACCGTATGAAGACTCTAGGTCATCGAAAGCGGCCGATACAGGTCGGCCTCTGTGACTTTCCCGTTTGCTTCCTTCTTTCGAAGTGGCACTCATAATATTAAAGAGGGACATCGAGTTCTTGGGACTTTTCTTACTCTTAACAGCACCTTTCTTGTAGTTACTGTCACCCTGCTCTGTCTTTACATTCGAAGACGGATTTTGCTGGTTAACGTGAACTTGACTTTGGGCTGTACTCAGGGACCGCGTTGAGCTTAGAAGTTCTTTGAGATTCCGAAGTTTTGTACTCGCTGTGCTCATACTACTCATCTTCCGCTCCATTTCGATTATTTCCAAACAGTTAAATCGTGCTTAGCAATATGAAATTCCAATCTGTTGATTGTTCAATCAACGGGAATGGAAGTGAGGCACTAAAATCATATAGAATATCAAGGCCCACACACGTCCTCGAACGAAATCGAACTTAACTTGAGATGGATTGAAACGACGTGTGACGTGATGAAATTATTTAAAGTCAATGATGGAGCCGTCGAGTCCTTTATCCTTCCCTCCTAATACCTTGTGTAACAAAATATCAGAATTCGAATTAATTAAACATACACAATACAGAATATAACATTTATTTTATTACAATTCTTTATTATGTGTTATGTATTACTTTTAGATCTTCATCTTTACATATTCACATTATCTCCATTACAATTACACGGCCCTCAATTCTGTCAATATCGTATGTTTGTAAAACCCAATTTTTTATGCAAACAAAAATTATACTGTAAACTTGAAGCACCGATAAAAATAAAAGGTGAAAGCCGTGAAAGGATAGTTACTTATCTAGTTTGAGTTGCGATTACGAATGTTGTTTCACAGTTTCAGTAATTTCCAATTTCCAACAACTTAACTTTAAAGATTAATAAGAGACTACTTACCTCCACCTTATCTCCAACTTGTTCCATCCATCATTAGAAGAGTTTACTTAATTAAGGAAGGAGTAGTAATAGTGGAGATTTAGAAGGGGCAAATGCAAATCAGTTAAATTCCTTCACAGAGAGTTGAAATATTTAGGAGGAATTCCATTTCGAACATGGCGCGCTTGATTAGCATATCACGAGGTCATTTAAAAGGCATTTCACTCCTCTCAACTAACCTGTCTCCGAAGTTTATTCACAAACTCATACTCTTGAGTTTAAGTAATTTTGGAGGAACTTTTGAGACAGTGCAGAACCGGCATGAATAGACTTACTGGACCGTGGGGTTTTGTGAGCCTCATTTTACATCAAAGACTTGATATGGGTAGTCCTGAATTTAATTTGTTAGTCAAAATTCAGCAAGGGATTTAAAATGAAAATTACAAAAAAGTACGATGCCCAGACATTTAATTATTTGTGATTACATTATGTTTATCCTGTTATGCATTTTTTGATTCTTTTGGCGGCCCAGACTAATTAAGCCATCATTTTTTTATACTTAGCCAATCAAATGTTTCTTGATTTTTCCAACCTGATCGGTAAATTTTGTCGGATGTTTGTACTTCCGATTTTAAGACACCACCCGGCCACTCAAAAACATATATATGTAACGTATAGATTAATATTTCAGGAGGCAATTAAAAATTAAAGTTCGTGTTTTCGGTGTTTTCTCTATCTAGCATTCAACGCAGCATGCATGCAACAAGCAGCACCTCGCCGTAAACTAGCATCGATTCATTGCAGAGCGCTACTTCATTAGTTATAGAATTTCTCAACCCTTTAACCTACACAAATGAAATTGTGACTAGATATCTCTAAAATTCCAATTCCAGTTGACAAGATGAAATTAAAATTTTTGAAATGTTGTTACATTGAAAGTTGAAATGGAACGGGCCCACTATATCTCTACGCCTCTGTATATTCTCGAATGAATCACAAGTCGAAGAGTTTGTCTGAGATGAGGGCGGACTGAGTAACCTTTCGGATTTCCTGTGTAGCCTTTTAGATGGAGAGGAGCGGTTGGCTGTGAACTAAACATTTCTTGTTCTCTCAACATTTCCAGATTTATTCAAGAAACGAAAATACCTCAACTTTTTATTTTCCTCTCACCCAACCCCAACGGGTAAATCGTAATAAAAACTATTCAATTATTATTATTCACACACTTATCTGCCACACCGTCTTAACCTACCCTTCAAGCTGCTTCTTACTAAATACTAATATTGTTATTGTTTCTCTCAGCACAGATTTGCCCACTACTATTCGGTCTACACACCATCAAGCGTACACACGCTTCGGACTGCGATAGTCGCTTGTCACTTTTATCCGATTATCGACCCAGGGAACTTATAGAAGGTCAGTGTCACGATTTTCGAAAAAATATGAATGTTTAATCGGACCTGTTCATCAGAGTTCAATACTCAATAGTTAGTTTAGTTAGCCAGTATGGAAATGAAAATTGTGATGATTGGCATTGAAAATTACTTATGCCAAATGTCAAATATGCTGGCACCGTCAGTGGCACGCGATTTCTAAGCTAAGACACTAACGTTATGTTTAATTAGTTGAATGAAATACCGCGCGGAGTAAGGAGGGCAATATGTACGGTGTCCATTTACATTTAAATGGTTAATTTAGAAACTAAAAATTCAGATTCGCTAAATTGCGGATTAATATGTTGTGATGCCTTTCAAATCGGATGTTAGCAAATAAAAGTTAAAGTAGAATTGTTGTACATTTCAAATTAAGATCGGATCGGGGTTTCACGTACTTTGACTGGAACCATGACGGAAGAAGCAGAGTCGGAACAGATGATCACGGATCCACTACAAATTGGGGAAACAATCACAGTATGTCCAGAAATTGACTTCGGCATCGGGACAAATCACGCTGAAGGACAAGAGCTACCAGAAGATGTTATCGTGAAAACAGAAATAGATGACCATGGGAAATCAGTTCTGCCACCGATCCCGTTCTCATTCCCTGGCCAGACATTTGACACCAAATGTCAAAAGCTCATCTTGAACGTCTGGGACTTTTTCAAGCGGGTTAAGAAGAATCCTGATATTATGGACGAGATCAGAACGCCACAGGAAAGGGCGGCTGCAGCTCTTCACATAAGCGCAGCTACTATAGGAAAGATTGGGAAAAATCTTAAAAGAACTGGAAAACTGGAAACACCTGGGAAGAAAAGGAAACGAACGAGGCCCATCGTTGACTCCGTCGGACAGACAGACGAGGATGTAATTCGACTTATTATTCAGGAGATGAGGAGCAGCAAGTAAGGCTCTACACACGTATTTATTAATATTCTGAATAACTATAGCTATGAATTCCATTTTTAACTTTGAAAAAATATTCCACAATTAGAGTAACGCCGACTCTCCCAATGGTTTTGGCTGAAGCACGCTCCCGAATCAGTTTCACTGGAGGTGCGACAAGTTTCAGAAGAATTCTTCAAAGGATGGGGTACAAAAACTTGTCTCAAAAGAATGTGAGTATGAAAGTTAAAGTAGATCCCATTTCGACTCCAATGACAGTGAAGGTAATAAAGAAGGAAGCCCCGTGTTCATCTTTTGGGATGAAAATCGACACGAATTCTTCGACCATTGTGCCTGCAAGTGCAGTATCATCCCTTCCAGTTTCAATTGTTTCGGTGTCCTCTCCCCCTACCTCTACCCCTAGCACAGCTGTCTCTCAAAGTGGGACGATGCTTCACCTTGGGGCCGTGGGTGGTTCCGAGCCTTTAACAATTACCCAGCAAACCGCTGCAGCTATCGCAAATGCTGCTCAGGCAAATGGAACTCAAATGCTTCATATTTCAGATGGACATACGATTAGGCAGATTCAAATAGTTTATGCAAGCATGCAGATGTAACAGAAATTTTATTCTTGTGATGTAAAGGGGTGCCCGAAAAGGACATGAGAGGTGAGTAAAATCTCCTACAGGAAGCTATGAATTCGATTAAATATAAAATCTGAAGACTATATTACACTTAGGATTTTAGGAATGTTCCCCCCTCTTCTGTTCCACCCAAGCTAACCCTTCTGTGGCAATTATTTTTCGTAGGATTAATTAATGTTCTATTACTGAAATCTTACTGCAAGGATTGGCTGAATTTTAGAGGTTTGTATGGTTGAAGATGGGGAAGACAAGTTAGATTAGTTAGATCTGTCAGTAGTGTCAGTGGAACGGAAGGGACGCGATAGGGAATGGAAAAAACCAAGGCTCTTGATCTTCAGAATACAGATTTTTGAATTTGATATTAAAATTTACAATTGAGAAGGATTTAAAACTGGAAACGCATGTGGATTAAAAAAAATCAGATTTGTACTTGAAAAATACAAAACAATGTATGATATCATCTTACTTTTAAGTATAACTAACGACGCTGAATTTGTCTCTACAGATCGAAAAAAAATGCATACTATAAATAATAATATACTAAAAGTCAAAAACTTAGTTCATGTGTTACGAAGCAAAAAGTGGTTTCATTCATTTAGCTTGGTTGGTAACTGGATAGTTTTATACTACCTACTAACTCCAAACCTACACCAACATATTTATACAATTAATACCTCTATTATCTATTATAATATCATGATTTCGTCATTCGTTTACCGCGTTACTTATTGTGTCCTAGTTGTCCTACTGTTGACTGTTATCCAGAATGTTTGATATAAAATACTTATAATAGCCAACCTAAGTCTAGTAATTAAGACATATATTTATGTATACTTCCTACACTGCCTGATCAATTTTCTTATTGTGCATCCTTTAGGAATAAATGCTGAACCTGTTAATTATAAATTCTGATGAATTTTGATGTCCTAAATTTTTGTAAGTAATCTATATCGATTTGCAAATAGATATCAAGTCGTTTACAATACAATCAAATCACTCGATTTTATTTTTTAAATATTTTGTGGGCTGAAATCATAGAACTAGATATAAAACGTAACATAAAGTTTGAATTGTCTCAATCTTAAACTCCTTGGGAACTGCTTCATCTTGATGATATTTCTCGACAATGCTGGAAGTATCGTTAACTTATGAAAGCTTAAAAAATCTATGACACACCTTACCATGATTTTGCCACTAGTTCGCAACGTTGCTTATTCTGTCTTAGTTGTCCTACTTTTACCCTCCCATCGTCCAATCTTAGGAGAGTACCGAGGATGTCGAGATCCTGGTATTGGATATACACAGTGTTCTTCTACAAATGACTACAGTTGGGACCGGAACTGTAAGTAAATTAATATTGTTATAATTTAAATAATTTTACAAGTCAAAATATGCCAAATGAGCGTGTCTAAAATTAATTTGAATTTGCTAAAGGTCAAAGGCTGCATGGAATCTACCCGTTCGCTTGCTACGGTCATCAATGCAGCCCTGAAAATGAAGCATACTTCCTGGGAAAACTGATAGCTGATAGTGAGACAAATCCCAAAGCCCCAAGGTTTCTATTCGGAGACGACTTCAACAAAACTGACTTGATAGGTATTTGGACTAGGTTCGTCCGCATGGAGGATTTAGCTGACGACGCCCTCGAGAAATTCGACCCTCCAGAGAATGATCTAGAGGTCCCAACCGTCAGATTGCTAAAAGTGCCCAGAGTCTGCGACCCTCGGTTCCATCTCTACTGTGACTCCAGTTACCTTCGGCATACGACAGAGAGGGATGTGAAGAGTATCTGCAAATGCCACCCCCTATATGCCATCCCTGTAGAGACGGATGAGACGAATGACCGAGGGGATAAATTGTTTCAGTGCCATGGTCGACCAGGTGTCCCTTGTGGATATAAGGATGACGCTGTACATTTGAACCAACTCATCGATTCCAAAAATAGAAAAATGGACTTGGAAGACTCTCGTTGTATTAAGGATACTACGTGCATGGACTTGAACGGCTTGTCATGGTTGGGCCCCGACTTTGTGAAACAATACAAAGAGGGAAAGATATTCCATGGCTTTGGAATGTCTCCTATTATGGTCGACTATTTGCTTCAGCAGGTAGAAAGAATTTGCGTTTGTGATAATAGAAAGATGTGGACTGTAATGCATGATTGTAAGCTTTAGGGAATAGTTTTAAACACTATGTATATATATATTTAAAAAATAAGTATTACTGAATTTTAAACTAGTCGATTTGAAGTACCCACATAACACAATAGACTTTATTTGGATCACCCTCAACCAAATACGGTTCAAATAATGTTTTTCAGGAAATATTTATCTAATACGTATCCAATCGGTAGAATAACAAATACTATGTCGCTAGTTACTTAATCATAATTTATAGATATAGAATAGCTCGATGGAAATAGTTCATGAATTATGAACGTCCTTCTAAATATCAGAATATGACTCTCTGGACACAATAACAACTGAAAGAACCAAGCACCAACTTATTGTGACACAGAAGTACAGCTATATGTATACTGTATTACCTAATTGCCTAAAATACTCAATACCACATTAATACTCAAGTAGTTTTTTCTCACAAGACAAGGGGTCAATCAACATTTAAAATTACCAATCATTCCATATTTTGACTCGATTTCCAGGAAAGGGAATAGAAAATAATTTCTTTGTGATATTTTTAATTTAAAAAGTTGTGACTTGTGATCAGGGATCCGTGAACTGCAGACATTGCCTTAATACTTTGATAACAATACTCAGAGCAAACTCGCCTTCTTGAGGTTGGCTGCTAAGTTGTCCGCCACCTTCTGCAAGAACTCAAAGGTTTCCAAGTAGTCCTTACGATTGACACTACAAATTTAAATATTCCATTATAGAAAATTATGCTTACTAATTATGAATATTCGGTAACAATTAATTTATTGTTAATAACTCACTCCATTGTTCCTTTGACACAAATTGCCAAATCTTTGGTCATGAATCCATCTTCAATCGTTGAGATGCAGGTGGCCTCAAGGATCTCACAGAATTTCTTCAGAGGCTCGTTGTTGTCTAATTTGGCTCGGTGGAGAAGCCCTCGTGTCCAGGCGAAAATTGAAGCCACGGAGTTTGTTGACGTTTCCTTCCCTTGTTGATACATTCTGTAGTGACGGGTTACTGTCCCATGAGCTGCTTCAGCCTCGACAGTCTTTCCGTCAGGAGAAATAAGCACACTGGTCATCAACCCGAGAGATCCGAAACCCTAAAGTTCCAATAAAAGCAAATTGATTTAACGTTAAAAATGGAGATTCCAAGCACAAACTTAGCTGATTCAAAATCTTACCTGGGCAATAGAATCGGACTGTACATCTCCGTCATAATTCTTACAAGCCCAAACATACCCTCCCTCCGACTTCATACAGTAAGCGACCATATCGTCGATGAGTCGGTGCTCGTACCAGATGCCAGCAGCCTCGTACTTGGCCTTGTATTCCTTGTCATATATTTCTTGGAAAATGTCCTTAAACCTCCCGTCATATCGCTTGAGAATCGTATTTTTGGTGGACAAGTACAATGGAAGCTTTCGACCGAGAGCATACTCCATGGATGCGTAACCAAAGTCTCTGATCGACTCATCGGTGTTGTACATCCCCATGGCTATTCCCGAGCCGGTGAATTCATTAACAACGTGGGTGATTGGTTCACCCCCAGCCTTGGGGATGAAACGGATTTCCAAAGTCCCTGCTCCAGGAACAAGGAAGTCTGTCGCTCGGTATTGATCTCCGTGGGCATGTCGGCCGATAACGATCGACTTTTTCCAGCCAGGGACAAGCCGTGGGATATTGTTGCATATGATTGCCTCACGGAATACAGTGCCACCGAGGATGTTTCGAATGGTTCCATTTGGACTTCTCCACATTTGCTTCAAGTTGAACTCCTTCACACGGGCTTCGTCAGGAGTGATCTAGAGACGTGTGAGAATTTTATTTTATGAACAATCTAAATTACAATCTGAACATTTAAATTACCAGCTCGATTTAAAAACAGAAATTACTCACGGTGGCGCATTTGATTCCCACGGAGTATTGCTTACAAGCCTTAGCACAGTCGATGGTAACTTGGTCGTCAGTTTTGTCTCGATTTTCCATGCCGAGATCAAAGATTTTAAGATCGATATCGAGGAATGGAAGGATAAGCTTATTTTTGATGTCATCCCAAATTACACGGGTCATCTCATCTCCCAGGATGTCAACCACGGGTCCAGCTAAAACCAACATGATACGTTAGTTAAGATCTCATACACAATTTATATAACAGCACAGTTGATAAGCATACATGAAATTCAGTAGACTTCATTGACAAAATACAGAAAACCTACTATGATTAATGAAGTGCAGTGCGACTTCTTAAATAAATTTTTTCAACGCTGGGATAATAATACATTACTGGGATAGTCAACATATAATCAATCTGACCTCCATCCTAAGTAACTTTAACCCAAGATTAAGCTATAAATTGCTAACTTGGCATAGGGAATTAAGAGTCAAACTTTTTTGTAGTTAAAATTAGTCAACGATATTAGGACAAAGAGGCATTTCTTTATTATATTTATACAGCGTTAAAAATTCTTACCTTTGATTTTATTAGCCATGATGTATATTTTCACAATTTCCACTGGATTACAAGAGCTCAGTCAAATCGAGAGGTCTGAAACGCAACAAAACGATTTTTAAATCAATACAAACTCGATCTAGGGTAAGATAGTTTTTCTTCGTAAGCATTTGAAGCATGAACTCCAACGGTCTTTAAAATACAAAGTCCAAAGCCCAAAATGTTCTCATAGAATATACTTATAAATGACGGACTTTATAATCGAGATAAGAATTCCAGTTCCACAGGAAGTACCTCTGGGAACTCTGAATGAAGAGGATAAAATATTATAATTAATTAATTAGAGGAAAGCTACAGTGGTACACTATACCATACTTATACTATAAGTCAATTGGAACCAAATGTCAAAAACTTTGGCTTATCTGCGGTTGTTATTCTAAGTCGTAATATACACTCTCTCGCCTCTCGAGCATTTAACAGTTCACAGTTTAATGTTCAGTGCAGTGTGCAGTGGAACCTTGTACCTTGAAATGTCTTGGAGTCTGAACTTTGGATTAACTGTCAACTGAGAGGATCAGAATTACCCATTTGACAAATTATTATACCAAACTGATTGCACAATTAAATGATCGTGGTAACAACTAACACCGGCTACGCCGGACCAACCGGTACGGTCTTTATCATCAATTGTAAATAATGTTTTTGATAAGAGCTGAATTGGGAATTTGGGATGTACAAGTTGCAATACAATTTGCTATCTTGCGTTAAAATAATACTAATTATATAAGACCATGAAATGTTTGCAAATATTTTTCTGACGACGTTAAAACAATTACCGATCATTGTTAAAAATCCAGCCCTTATTGTTATAGTCCTATCATAAATCCCGAAATGTTATATTTGCCTAAAAAAACTATTAAAATGGATTGATGTGTTTGGCTTATGGACTTTTGGTCCGAAGTTTGAAGCTGTCAAATGCAATTTTACATTTCTAAAAACAAACTCCATCACCGACAGATTTTCGATTTCAAACGCATTTAGATGGAAATACTTTTCGCACTATTAAGTTAATGACGTTAATGTTTATGTTACTTATACTTAAAGTTCTAAATCAACCCGCACGGGTAACAAGAAATATTTTGTAAATATACTTAACACTTACCGATTTCGATGAAGTAAGTATCTGATAAGATAATCAAAGCTGAAAACCGAGACAGACAGAGGAGAAAAACTAACTGAGAGGCCTGACCTATAAAAAATAGGATGTTACTAGTTAGCCAATGAAACCTGATTAATTAAAATTAAATGAAACTCTTTCAAGTACTTGAAGTTGGGAAGGCTAAAGAATTGCAAGTGTATGAAGTATTAATAAAGTGTACTGTTACCGTGCAGTTCTGCTATGTCAGACGTGTCAAAACTTTTCAGCCCAGTCCGTGTGTTGAATGTGTGTTCGCACTTACTTGAACGGCTTGACTATTTTGTTAGAATGACAGAACTTAGAAGAGTATGTAGTATCCGCTATGGTGGCTACAACTTGCCCTGGGGGGTTGTTTTTTCTTCTACCTGCGTTTCAATAAATTCAACTTTCCATGAATAAGAAAGAAGAAACACATGTGGAATTAAATTTCAAAGGGTTTAATGGCTTTTTTTTACTCTTCCTGTCCAACACCGGCTTTTCCACCTACGCGGACTCTTGGCCAATTCGAAATGGGATGGAGAGAACAGGATATATCTATAGCACATCGTTTAGTCTTCTTTTGGGACAAGGGTTTGACTTTCGGTTGTATTTGATTTAATTTTAAAGTACAAAACCCGCCCACCGGTAGCTTTATGATGCACTAAGCAAGTTTGCTAGCTAAAATTAAAGGGATTTAATGAGCAGCGTTAAAAACAAAGGGTATAAAATTAATATTAAAACAAAACGGGGTGAACTTCGTATGCCTGTTGTAATATATGTTTGTAATTAATTGCCAATTACATTAAATATATTTTAGCCTTTGAATGGGTTGGGTGGTAGTAACATTTGTTTGTGGTTTTAATTAGCAAGCCCGTCCGCAAAGAGCTTATGGAATGGAGATGCTCGATTTTGTCTGTCATTAGGTATGTCATCACGATAACTCTAGATAGTATTGACCTAGGACTCTGAAATTACAACCCCTTTGGCCAAAATCCGGAATCGAGTTCGTGCATGGGCCATATTGGTTGAAACATAAACCCGTGGGGGTCAAATGATTGCAGGGGGTATTTTTATAATTTGATTTCACATAAGTCAAATAAGAAATTCATAAACCAAAAAAATGACCCGTGGTTGTCAATCATACGGGGTTTTGTAAACATGCACATACAGTTCTAAAATTGGGTGTGTAGGTACCTGATTACAAAATAAAAGGTACTATAGTTTTTTCAATCGCCTGAAATTAAAAAACATTTAACCTAGAGTCAAGGGCTAAGAGAATATTAAAAGACGTTGAGAAGAGTCTGGAATCACCAAATTTTGTGCAAACGAACGGGCATTTCGTAGCTGCTTGGAGAGGTTTTTAGCCAGTTCGCTATGGGCTTATGGGGATTCTCGATTTTTTGTTTCATTTTCCGTCGGTCGACACAATAAATCTCGATATTCGAAACTCTCAAAAGCAAATTTTTTTCAATAGCCGAAAAAAATGACCCGTGGGGGTCAATCATCGGGGTTTTTGTTAACATGCTCCTAAAGCTCTAAAATTTGGTATATTGGTACCTGATTACAAAACAAAGGTACTAGGACGTATTTTTTCAATCACATAGTGCTAAGAAACGTTGAGAGTGGTCTTGAATCACCAAATTTTGTTCAAACGAACGGGCCTTTAGTAGCTGCTTGGAGCTTTTTTTTTTAAATCTCAATGTTTATAATGTTTTGGCTTTAAGTTGTTTAAATTGATTGCTGGGTTAAAATTAGGTTGTAAAATGTTATGATTGTGATTAGTTTGTAAAGTAATCGTTCAACTAAAGGATTATTGGTAATAAATTTTAATAGATATCTGCAAGTCACTTCAAGACTGGTCTAATGTTGATTTATTGATGATTTAAATGGAATGGAAGAATATATGTATATATTCTAGTACCTAATTCTATTGGAAGAAATTAAAGCTATTAATATGAGTTTAGCATAAATGCATCGTTACCGGTATTCACTGTTTGTTCGAATTAATGCATAGAACGAATGTTAAAGTTTAGTTGGATTGATTGCCTAAATTCAATGGATTCATTTTATAATTGGAAGAAGATTTATATTTATATTATAAACTATCCGGCCCGGATTCATTCAAATGCAGCTATTGAAGCTTTGAAATTTCAAGTCATATTGTTAATTGTATTTTACACCTGACGAACTCGTTACGCAAAACTTGTTGAATTGAATACATCGAAAAATAAGTATTTACTTTTCCAAAGATGCTTATTTTAAGTTTAAATGAATTTGATGATTTCTATCTAAAATAGATACGAATTGTTGAAACTTTATCGTAGAAATATTGGGGGTAAATAATTTAGGGATAAGGATTAGTAAATTAGTAAAAAATTACAAGCGCACAATATACTTTTAATATATCTATGTTCATATTGATCGGAGGTGATACGATAATGTCCGTCATCAACGTCATCTATTATATTGGAATAATTTTCAGGTGTGCAAAATTTCTGGTTAGGACGTGGTGATCACAGACGCCCGGGTGAAAAACTACAAGATCTGTTAAGTGCTAGGATGGTGCTAGGATTTAAGTGTTGAAGGCTTATGATGAAAGCCAACGTAGCACAAAAGTACTACTCTTTTGAAACCTCCGAAATACGAATCATATTTAATATTTAGGTGACACCAGTTCAGTGTTTAAATCTACTGGTGGACTGTGGTCCATGGATGCTGGTCTTCGATGAGTTACCAGTTGTCTAAAAGGATACTGGACATAGTGAACCATTTCAGTGAATTTGTAGACTTGCATAGACCTTGAAATCTCTAACAGCCTGTGGAAAGAGTCTAATGCTGCTGCTGTAATTATTAAAGATTATCTGCTCAACAGCCTTCAAGATGGACAAGGAGAGTGGTAACATAAATACAGGGTGTCCCAGGCCATTGTTCGAGTCTTTAAAAATCGATATTTCCAAAACTAATCGAGCGATTTTGATTTAG